>PVJS01000840.1:0-112892 GCA_004027185.1 Glis glis | reverse complement strand
CGCAAAAAAAAAAAAAAATATATATATATATATATAGATAGATATGGAAAAACATAGTATATCTAGAATTTTGTACTATCCACAGTTTCAGGCATTCATCACGTGCCTCGCAGATAAAGGGGTCTACTATACTAATAACTGTACTAGTAGATACTATGAGGTGCTTACCATGACTGTCTGTGGTATTCTGTACATATTGTTTGTAATCCTTACAACTGCCAAATTGGGTGAATTTTATCATCATGAAGATGGAAACATTGATTATGGTAATATCCAGAATTTTGTGAAACAATATATGTTTTCTAGAAGTCACCTTTATTCTTCTCAATAAAACTAATATAAAATTAAAATTAACCTTAACTAAGTTACCTTCTCGAGTCTAAGGCATATGGTTCCAAAAGAAACAGCTCTTTAGCCCACTGGCGATGGTGATGGAAGGCATTGGCACTGAAAAGTCTCGCTGTGCAAGGCTGACTCCTGACCTGTCCCCCAGGGCACAAGAAAGAACATTGCAGGGTTCCTGGTAATCGGCAAATATAATCAGAACCTCGAGGCAAGGGTTTTTCCAGTGATTGGTTCTGAAGTAGGTTTCAAAAAATAAGCAGATGACAATGGTAATTAACACTCTCTTCTCAGAGAACCTTTCCTGACCACCCACTACAATGACATTTCCTGTGCCAGACCACTCCATACTTCATCATCCCATTTTATAACTTTTAAAAACATCCCAAACTATCTTATTAATGAATTAACTCCATAAATATTTACTGAGCACCCACCAGGCACTAGGAACCATTCTAGGGATATGCATATACAGTATTGAGCAAAACAGAGAAAATCACTGTTTTCATGTGGTGCATACACCTGTTAATTCTCTTGTATCCACCTTTTGTAGAAGCTTTGTCTTATTTTCATCCCTGGGCAAACAATGGGTGATGGATAAATAATTGTTAAATTACTAGAATAAGTACAAATCTGAAACCCTGCATTAAGAGTTACTTTTAATAAGCTTTTGAGCTAAAGTTGAGTTTCATACTCCTTTTCACTCTCATGACCCCACCGAAAGCAAAAATGACTACCTCCAGCTTTCTCCTTCAAAGGATAATTTTATTTGAAAGCATTTGTAGTTACTTCTTTACTCCTCTTCCTTCCTTCATTCCTTCTTTCCTTTCCTTTTTCTTTCTTTCTTTTTTTTTTTGTGTGTGTGGTGCTAGAGATTGAACCCAGGGGCATTCTACCTGTGAGATACAAACTTAGCCCTACTTTATTTTGTATTTGGAAACAGGGTCTCACTAAGTTGCCGAGGCTGGCTTCCTCCTGTCTCAGCCTTCCAAGTACTGGGGTTAGAGGCATGTGCCACCACGCCTGGCCATTCCCCTTACTTTGGATGCACAAGAAGATATTGGATGTTGTATAGGTGTTTTAAGCATTAGGTAGTTGTTATAGTTAGATATAGAATGTCCACTAAAGAGCTCATTTATTAATATCCAGGGTTGATATAGTTAAGTCATAAGAGTTGTAATCTCAGCAGTGGATAAATCCAGTGGATAAATGGATTTATCTGGGTGGTGGCCCAGGCAGGTAGGGTGTGGCAGAGAAGGTGGGTCCCTGGGGGTGCAGCCTTAGAGATTATATATGATTCCTCCTCCCCTTGCTCACTCTCTCTTGCTTTAGCCCTCCATGATGTGAGGGGCGAAGCCTTGTGTTCTCCCTCTCTCCACTTTCCGCCGCCATGTCCTGGGATCCACAGTCTCCGGCCTCACATGGACTGAACCCAAAACCGTGAGCAAATAAATCATCCTTCATCTAAGTTACATGGTCAGGTTTTTGGACTATAGCGGAGAAAATGCTGACTAATACAGTAGTTTAGACTAAATGCTAATCTAGGATGCCATGGTACCTGGGGTCAAAGACATTGGGTGGTACAATGAAGAGGTCCCAAACTTCACTATCGATGACCTGAATATGACTCCCAAAGCTGGCAGATACTAAGTGGTTGTTCTATGGCAGGTCACTTGACTCCTGACTCATCTGAAAACTGCGGATAACTCTGACTGCTTAAGCGATTGCACAGGTGACTGTAAGGAAAACAATACATGGGATCTAGAAAACATTGAGGGTCTTATTAGTGGCCAGAGTGACATGAATGTAATTTAGTGTTGTTATACTGTAGAGAGGGCAAATAGCGTTCAAAGCGAGATCAGCATTGCTGTGATGTCTCCTTTCAAATTAAGAAAGGCCCAGAGTGCTTTTGGGTATATGCTGTAAATATGAACATAATCACTGGATCTGGCTTTAGACTAAAGCAAAGCAGAGTGCTGATCATAAAGGGATTAAAAGGAAGGATGGCCATAAGCAAGAATATCTTTTCTTTTGTGGATATTACTACCAGGTGTTCTACTAGTAGAACATTTTAGGTCCCTTATTTAATAACAATTAGGTAGACTATCGGTAGTCATAAATAAACAAAGACTCTGTGTGAAATAAAATGAAATTACTTCATAACAAAATAAACATAGACTCTGACCCAAAAGGGAGAATAAATACACAGAGAACTAAAATTTTGTAAAAGAGAACTAAAAAGAGAACTAAAATTTTGGAGTTGCAAAATATGATAAATGAAACGATGTCAGGCGTGGTGAAGCATGCTTGTAATACCAGTACTTGGGAGGCTGAGGTAGGAGGATCGCAAGTTCGCAGCCAGTCTCGGGACTTGGTGAGGACCTCCGCAACTTGGTGAGACCCTGTTTCAAAATAAAAAATAAAATAGGGCTGGGGTGTAACTCACAGGTAGAATGCCTCTGAGTTCAATCCCCAGTAACACTAAATAAATAAATAAATAAATAAATAAATAATAACTGAGCTTCAAATGATACTAACAAGAAAATGAAAAGACTATATATAGAATGGGAGAAAATATTTTAAAATCACATACATGGAGCCTGGCATGGTGGCACACGCTTGTAATCCCAGTACTTGGGAGGCTGAGACCGGAGGATTCAGGTTCGCAGCCAGCCTCAGCTACTTAGTGAGGCCTCCGCAACTTAGTGAGACCCTGTTTCAAAATAAAGAATAAAAAATAGGGCTGGGGGTGTAGCTTGGAGGTAGAACGCCCCTGGGTTCAATCCCCAGTACCACAAAAAAATCACATATATGATGAACTTATATCTAGGACATATGTAAGGAACTCTTAGAACTTAAAAACAACAACAACAAAAAACCAAATAACCCAATTAAAAAATGGGCAGAGATTTCAAATCATTTCTTCAAACAAGTTATACATATGTTTGACAAATGGCTGAAGAGTTGCTCAACATCATTAGTGATCATCCAAATCAAAGCCACAACAAGGTGCCATTAGCATGGCTAAAATAAAAAAGACAGACGATAACAAATGTAGACAATGATTAGGAGAATTTTCATTCACTGCTGGTTGGGATTGTAAAATGGTATAGATGCTTTGTAAAACAGCATGATAAGACCTGAAAATTGTAAACACAGCGCTACCACATAACTTAGCAATTCCGTAAAAAAAGTATGTCTGCACAAAAAGTTAAATGTGGATATTCATAGTAACATTATTCATAATAGCCAAGATGCAGAAGTGGAAGAAATCATTCACAAAGGCCCACATATTAAATGATTCCACTTATATGAAATGTCCAAAATAGGCACTGAGGTACAACATAAATTGGTGATTGCCGGCCGGGCGTGGTGGCGCACGCTTGTAATCCCAGTACTTTGGGAGGCGGAGACCGGAGGATCCGGGTTCGCGGCCAGCCTCAGCTCTCTCATTCTCTCTCTCCCTGTCTCTCTCTCTCTCTCTCTCTCTCTCTCTCTCTCTCCTTAGTGAGGCCTCTGCAACTTCGTGAGACACGGTTTCAAAATAAAGTATAAAAAATAGGGCCAGGGGCGTAGCGCGGAGGTAGAACGCCCCTGCGTTCAATCCCTGGTACCTCAAAAAAAAAAATTGATGATTGCCATAGACTGGGGGGAGGAGGCACCAGAAATGAAGAAATGAAGCCAGGAGTGGGGAAACATGCCTGTAATTCCAGTACTTGGGAGGCCGAGACAGGAGGATTGCAGGTTTGAGGCCAGCACACAGTAACTTAGCAAGATCCTGTTTCAAAATAAAAAATAAAAGATAGAGCTAGGGGTATTGCCCAGTGGTAGAATGCCCCTGGGTTCAATCCCTAGTACCGCACACATGAAAAAAGAAAAGGAAATAAAGAAAGAAAGGGCTAATAATAAGTATGTGATTCATTTTGGGAGTGATAAAAATCATCTAAAATTAGTGGTGATAGTTATATACTGAATATCCTAAAAATCACCAAATCATATATATTAAAAGGGTGAATTTTATAGCCTATAAATTATATCTCAATAAGGTTGTTATAAAAATAAATGACTGAATGAAAGAATGAACAAAAATACATGAGGGAAGGAGATGATACCGTCTTTTAAAAGCTAGAAAACAGATGGAAGTGGGAACTGACTTCCTAGAAGAAGCTAAAGCATGAAACAACAACAAAAATGAGAACCAGCCCTATGCACCACTCAGAACCATCCAAAGACCTAAGAACCCTCAGGAGTAATAACTTCCATACCTGGAGGCAAGGGGGCGTGAAGACAACGGAATTGAATGAGAGCTATTTGGGAAGCAGCTAGACCCAGACTCCCCTCCTCTCAAGCTCATCCTATTGAGAAGCTCCCCAGCTTCAACCCAGCAAAAATAATGGAAGATTACTCACGGACTCTGGGAAAACAGAGGCTCCAATGACCTTCAGTTGATGCTGTGTCTCCCATATTCTAGATATGCATACATTGACTATTGAAAGCCCAAACCTCAAACCTCTAAGCTCTTATTAACTAGGTCCTCAGATCACTAGACTGTTATTCTAGCCAGGAGATTGGAAAAGTATTCTCTGAGGACTCTGAGCAGTCCAAGAAAATTGGTCTATGTATGTTAAAACAGGGGTTCCTCTCAAAGTTATCTATTCTAGACTAGCCTGCAGTGAAGCTCGAATTCAATAACCACTCCACATATTTAGAACTTCTAATGAGATTTCTTTAGTCTGTCATTCTTAATCCTGAGTATGCAACAAAGGATTGCCAGGTACCTATGATAACTCCCAACATGGAAGATGAAGACAGCAATGAGCACACAAAAAGGAAGTAGGTGGGGGGAAGAAAACTTTACAGACACATACACAAACATGGGCATGCTTACACATAAATTATTACTGATATCTTCAAAGAGGAAGCAGAAAGCATTGTAGTTGTGATACAAGGGTACGATGCTATTTGGAAACAAGCATTGTGAGGACACAAGACTCATGTATGTTCAACATATGAAAACAGAAGTGAATTTGTGTTTCTCAGCTTTCTGTCAATGTGACAAAATACCTGAGATAATCAACTTAAAAAGAGGAAAAGTGTATTTGGGCTCATAGTTTCAGAGGTTTCAGTCCATGGCTGCTTGGCCCTGGTGCTTTGGGCCTATAGTAGCACAGTACGCCATGTTGGGAGCATATGGAAAAGGAAGCTTATTCACGTCCTGGCAACTGGGAAACAAAGAGAGATGGGATGGGACCAGCATCCCTATTTCCTTTCAAGGGCACACCCCTGATAACCTAACTTCCTTCCATGAGGCCCCACCTCCTAGAAGTTCTACCACCTCCCAGTGGCTGGCTGGCAAACACGCTTTGGCACACAGGCCTTTGGGGACACTGCAGATTCAAACCGTAGCAGAATCTAATAGAAGTGTCAGATGATAAACTGAAAAATCTTCCAGAAATTAGAGTTAAACAATAAAGAAGCAGAAAATTAGAGAGCCAGTTCATAAGTGCTAATATTCCAATTATGTAATTTCCAGAAGAAAAAGAGGGAAGACCAGTGTTAGAAAATTACTAACAATAGTATAAAACTGAAAAACATCAGGTCAGGAATTCATGATTAAAGTGAAACCTGATTGCCCAATTCAATGGGTGAAAATGGGCTTCCTTTACATTATTTTGAAATTTTAGAACAAGTGTGACAACAAGAAAATGAACACACTTCTAGAGAGAGAGAGGAAAAAATCAGGGCTGCCCTGGCTTTACACTTCTCAACAGCATAACATTGAAAGCAAGAAGACAATGGAGCAAGGCTTTTAGGATTCTGAATGAAATAGCTTTGAACCTGAAGTTTGATACTGAGGCGGGAGGATCCAGGTTCACGGCCAGCCTCAGCTACTACGTGAGGTCCTCTGCAACTTAGTGAGACCCTGTTTCAAAATAAAGAATAAAAAAATAGGGGTGGGGGTGTAGCTTGGAGGTAGAATGCCCCTGGGTTCAATCCCCAGTACTGAAAAAAAAACCAAACAAACAATAACAAATGCTGGTGAGGATGTGGAGAAATAGGAACTCATATACACTGTTGGTGGGATTGCAAATTAGTGCAACCACTTTGGAAAACAGTGTGGAAGATCCTCAGAAGACTGGGAATGAACCTACCATTTGACCCAGCTATACATGCATGTCTATGTTTATAGCTGCACAATTCACAATTGCCAAACTATGGAACCAGCCAAGATGTCCATCAACAGATGAATGGATTACAAAACTATGGGATATATATTCAATGGAATTTTACACAGCCACAAAGAAGAACAAAATTATGACATTTGCAGGGAAATTGATGGAATTAGAGAACATGATGCTAAGTGAGATTAGTCAGTCACAAAAAGTGAAAAGTCGGATGCTCTCCCTAATACGTGGAAGGTAGGGAGAATAGGGCATAGGAGGGAGTTCAGACAAAGATGGAGAAAACCTTAGATGAGTAAAGAAGGTGATCTGAGGGAAGAGGGAAACACCCTAATGTACAGGATGTACATACACAAATATATCAAAGTCAGCTACTATGCTGAGCATGAGAAGTAGGGAAGGGTGAGGGAATAGGGATAGGAATCAAGGAAGGGCTAAATGACTGATGTGTGCATGTATACTTCTACCACCCTGAAACCCAAGATGTATGATTACAATGCATAAATAAATAAATAAATAAATAAATAAATAAATGAGAGAGATGAGGGGGGAACTAGAAAGGAAACCATCATATGGCCCACTACACCACTCCTCGGTATCTTTCTCAAAGTATTAAAGTTAGAATACTATAGCCAGACGTGTGTATCCATGTTATAACTGCACAATTCACAATAGCTGAACTATGGAACCAACCCAGGTATCTGTCAACAGATGAATGGTAAAGAAAATGTAGTATATACACCTAATGGAATTCTACTCAGCCATAAAGAACAGAATTATGTCATTTGTAGGAAAATGGATGGAACGAGAGAATATTACGCTAAGGAATATCAGCCAGTCTGAGAAAATCAAGGGTTCTTATGTTTTCTCTCACATGTGAAAGCTAGAGAAAAATAAGAAACATAAGGGACTCAATAATGTGGAGAGAGACATGTAGAATATTGGGTGGGGACTGGGGAGTGGGTTAGGGAGGGCATATAGGAGGCTTGAGAAAGTAAACAGTTCAAATAATACTATGGAGATATATAAAGGTATTACTACCATTTTCACTAACATGTATGTGGAGGGAGGAGGGAGGAGTGGGGTAGGATGCAGAAGGAAATAGACCAAGACCTGTGTGCGTGCATGTTTGTATAACATTGAACCTCACTAGGATGTACAATTACATTGCACTAATAAAATTATTTTTGTACAAAAAGATGAGGGAAGTACCTAAAGAAAGAGAAGACATGATCTATAGGAGAATGAGACCCTAGCCCAAGAAAAAGGCAAGGGGAAACCAAAGGATGACAGCCACGAAGGAGGCTGAAAATCATCCCATCCAGAGAGTAGAAATTCATCAAAGGGGAAGAAGAGCAGAGTAAATTGAAATCAGATTTTCTAGCTTACCTGCTGTAAACATTTCTCTTGTAAAAATGCATTGATAAGACAGTGGAGAAGATGTAGAAAGAGTTGCCGATATGCACAAAGGGATACGATAAAAAAACAAAACCATCAGTACATCAGTGATGGATGCTAACAATCTTAATAATCAGTCAATCAGTGATCTGGGAATCCAGTTAAAATACTTTGCTAAAAACATCTTGGTTCATATCTTATTTTTTCCCCCAACATCTTCTTGTAAACTTTCAGTTTCTTCTTTAATTTCTCGAATGAAAACTCTGATACAGTATTTGATATTAATATTTGAAAGTAATAGTCTCTGTAATTTTTACATCTCATATTGAAGATTCTGAAACCCTGTCTCTCTCTTAATGTTGGCCTTCTGGAAGCAGAGTGATAAGTACAATAGCTGCAAATCTACTCGTTACTGCAATCAACTGAACTGAACTGAACTGAAAGAAAAAGAAAGCGATAGCCTGAGGGAGATAGTTTTTAATTCTTCTAAGCTCAAAGATCTTGTCTCCATATCAAGGCAGAGCAACAGAAATTACTGGACTAGCTGGGTGTGGTGGCGCACACTTGTAATCCCAGTACTTTGGGAGGCGGAGACCGGAGGATCCGGGTTCGCGGCCAGCCTCAGCTCGCTCTCTCTCGCTGTCTCTCTCTCTCTCTCTCTCTCTCCCCCTGTCTCTGTCTCTCTACTTAGTAAGGCCCTCCGCAACTTCGTGAGACCTGGTTTCAAAATAAAGTATAAAAAATAGGGCCAGGGGTGTAGCGCGGAGGTAGAACGCCCCTGGGTTCAATCCCCGGTACCGCAAAAAAAAAAAAAAGAAATTACTGGACTACATCGTGAGTTCTCTCTGTCTCTGTGTCTGTCTGTCTGCCTCTCTCTCTCTCTCTCTCTCTCTCTCTCTCTTTCTCTCTTTCCCATCTTGTCTGTATCACTGCACTATGAGGACATTTAGTGAAAGATTTGGCTTTGCTGACTTTTTATCATAGGCAGAGAAATAGCCCCTGAGAAATCTTTGCCGATCGTATTTTCCCATTGAACAATCAGTGAGTTTCTCATAGGTACCAGATCCCATGGTCAATGCAGGACTACCAGTCTATACATGGCAGGATATTTGGACGTCTACAAAATCATAGTTTGTTCTCTTTTTAGTTAATGATAAAAAATTTGGTTTTTTAAATAATTCTATTTCTCAGGAGCAAGAATTATTATTTTTTTCTATTAAGACAATAGAGATGATGATGATGATGATAATGATAGAAAACAAATCTGAAACTCCCTGTAGACCCACTCTACACATTGTTAAAAACAAAGCCATTTAATGAAAATAGGGTATCTACAAGTCCTTGTCATATTATGTTGTATAAAATAAATTTTCAATCCTTTTAGTTAGTGCATCTACCCGTGACCAAGGTTAAACCTGTGAAATTGCCATGCAGGTGGACAAATTGCACATGCTGAAGGAAATAGACCATGTCAGATATCCTCACTGAGGTCTGTGTGGGCACCAGGAGCTGACTGGAGTTGGCAAAGGAAAACACCAATCAATATCTCAGCTGTTCTGGATCAGAGTCTCTCTCCGTCCTCTGTTCCCAGAAAGGCGCCTAAGCCTCACCTCTGGCTTCAGCTTTGCCAGGGAAGACTGGGAGGCGAGATGCCAACTCTCTTTCCAAGGAACAAGAGCCAGAATAGATCAGTTGTGGAAGGGAGAACACTAATACCAAAAGCTTTGTCTGTCACCGGTCCCTCCTCACTGGGATGCCTTATTTACTCAAGCCCTTCCAAAGCCTCATGCTCTAAGGATGATGTTCTCTGCACCAGACAAGACCTGGCATCCTCCTTCCAACAGACCCCTGGGAAGGAGGTGGGAAGCTCTGAGTCCCCCTTGCTGTCTCCCAAGCCATCGATTTTACATTAATTTCACACTACCCGGAACTTCTGGCAAAATACAAACTCCTCAAATCATTCCTAGGTTTCTTGATTCACTTTTCACCTTGAACTCGTTTACACTAGCACTTGGCCATTGAGACAAAAAGCTCCTGAAATCCATTAACTTCAGCTCCTTGTTCCTTTCTCTTCTACTACCTTGGCCATGTCCTCCTTTCCTTCCACAGTGACCCCTCGGGGTTCCAAATGAAAGAAAGCCTTCTTGGTTTCATATCTGACATAAACTACTCTTTGAAAAAACTCAGAAACACATTTCTGGCTAAACATATAAGTTTAATTTTTGTAAGAGGCATAGCAAAACATACTCCTGTTCACTTTCATTTCTAGCATAGTCCAGGGGGCAATGATGATAATAATAATAATAAAATAATAATATCTAGGGGGTGATGCTGGTTTAGAATGATGCTGCTGCTGCTGCTGCTGCTATGATGATAGTAATAACTAAATCTGAATAAAAGTAAACTCAACCCCTGGTTAAATCAAACTTTTATTTTGTTCTCTTTTTTTGGTGTGGATCATTTGAATCATATGAATATACCTTGATTTTAATATTCCCTTAGAATATTAAAGTGTTTTCTATGTTGAACCATAAATGTAACTCTGTATACATTTTTACATTAGGGTGATATTCTAATTATTCTGACATAGGTACTTTAATTATTTACTTTTTTTTGCTAGAGAAACAGAGGGGTATTCTAACAAGACTGCAAGTTTTAGGATTGGATGGAGTTGTGAATCCTAACTAGTTATTCATGAGCTGGGTGACCTGGATTCAATCCCTTGTCCTGTGTGAGCCTCAGTTCACTCCTCTGTAAAATGAGAATAAACTCCACTTATTCCCATGTGGCTTTGAGGATGAATTAAGAATGTAAAGAGCTTTTGTAGTAGTGGCACACAGAATGATCAATAAAAGTTTATCGTCATTCCTTATAACCCCCATGCAAATCCTTCTGTAGATGGAACACCAACTCCTAGCCGAGAGATAGCGACAAAGCTGCATGCCAAGTATTCTAAAAGGAGGTAATGATTTTAGTTAGGAACATATGTTTTGTACACAGCTAATTATAACACAAGGCACCATGAGTTAAGATCTATGGCAGAGGTATATGCACATTTTGGGGAGCACTGAAGGAGTACCCTAGGGAGTAGAGTTCTTGCAGGAAATGATAGAAGAGGCAGTAACTGAACAGAGACCTCAAAGACTAGATGACTTTTGATATGTGGTAGAGGTTGGAAGTGGATTCTATGAAAAGGGTTGAACGCAGCCTCAGAAATGTGTGAATGGGGGATTGGTGGGGATGATGAACAACCCAATACACAGAGTCTAGGCTGTGAAGAGGGAGTGGGGCTGTTAGGAAGGGCTGAGGTCAGAATGGGAAAGACGTTGAATTCAACCCTGCAGAGATTCATGTTCATCACATAGACAGTAGCAATAAATTTAAAAATATGAATGAACACTGCCGCATATTTATGGAAGCAACCCCCCCCAAAAAAGTGTAGGGCTTTATGTCTATAGAACTTAGCATCAAACAACTTCCCTGTTCATTTGATAGTGGATAACACCAGGTTTCATGCAATTGGAACATACTCAATCAATTAAGAAAAGTACTGATTGCCGGTTGCAAAATATCCCCATGGTGCCAAAATGTCTGTGGAGTGGGTGGGGAGGGGGGAAGGTGTGATAATTAAAAGAATTGTTACTTGCGATGACACAGGAGCCAATGTGTTAACTCTGCATGCTGGTAAGCTAGAAGCTCCCAGCTGCCATGGGAGGGAGGACGAGGTGGACCCCTGGCACCACTCGCTGGGACAAGATGAATCACAAATGTGTTAATAGTGAGGTTCCATGTCATCATGTGCCAGATGGAGGTGGTTACATCTCTGATTGATCGCCTCCTGGCCAAGATCGGGGCTTTCCAGAAGGCGACTGTCTCCAAATTGGCATCTGAGCTCTAGGGATCAGCGGGTCTTTATTGTGGTCAACATGGGCCTGACATTCTCAACTTTATGAAGTGTGGCTGTCCCCAAGACATAGGCAGCCAAAACCAGGATCTGGACAAGGAAAGCTGTGAGAAAGGTGTGAAAGAGGGAAGAAACAGGTTTGTGCTGGACAGAGCTAAGCATGGTTATTAACAAATCCATGGATGCCTTGCAAACAATAGGGTGGGGATGGGGTGGGGTGGGACGAGGCAATGGGCGCCCTGCTCCTGAACGAAGTAAATAACTAGAGAGAGGAAAAGAAAGGAAAAGCAGAAAGAGAGTAGGAGGAAACTGCATCCAAGTCTCAGACACCAAATCCCTACAGCAGCTGAGCCTGGATCCCAGGCTGAGACCACCGGGCAGAAGCGCGGAGCAGAGGACAGCTAGATGGCCTTCCTGCACACACCCTGAGCGTGACCACCCAGCCCTTTGTTGCTGCTGCTTTTTCCCCCCAGTGCAAACTTCCAACGATAAACAGCCAACTACAAGGGCAATAACTGTGGCATCCTACTGGGAGCCAAGGCAGCCTCTCGTGCAGGCGCTGGGTCCTAATACAGGACAGTGAATAAAGCTTCATTACAGAACAATGGAGTTAGCTGCCAGAGCCTACAGATTTGAATAAACAACAAATAAGCAACATCTGCTCCAGCATATGTGTATGGTAAAAAAAAAAGTCACAAAATAAAAGAATTTGTAAATGCCAAAAGCAACACTAAACTGCCACTGCTACTGTAGAGAGAATTTTTAATTGCACATGCAAACAGGCAGGCTGTGGGTATTAGTCTCACATATGTCTTGTTGCTGCCAACCTGGGAGTATAGATGAATTTAATTAAATAAGGATTATCCCTTCTCCCCAGTACAATTACTTATTTATAACAATGATAAAATTGCCTAATAAAAAAATTGTAATATTTTAAAAACAAGGCTAGAAAACACCCCGCTTTCCATGCGAGTCATTCAGGGCTGTTTGAGTGTGTTTTTTAAAATGAAGGCTATGCCTACTGCCAAGGAAGAAAAAAGCAGCTAACGAAAACCCTTATCATAAAGCCTGCTGCAATTAAACAGCCAGAGACTGCATTACGGAGAAGTATAAAGAAGACACAGAGCGGTATGGGAATTGGCGTTCACGGGGTGTGCAGAAAATTAAGCAATTGGACTCAAATCGAGGCCAGGTGACTTTGCCAAGGGACAGAGCCACCGGGGCTTGTTCCCCACCGGCGTCCTGGTCCTAATCTGTCTTGCGAGCAGGCAGTTGCTGGTGATCCGTTCCCTGCATTTTGGCTATCCCTCTTCCATATGCGCCGATTCCTTTAAAAAGAATAGCATCGCCCCAACCAAACAAACCCGGGGGAGACGCGCACCCCGGTCCCTCTTCTCAGCGACAACAGAGTTCACCTTTACCTCCATGTTAGCAACCCAGATCATCAGGGAGGCCAGTGGTAAGAACACAGGTACGAAACTACAGACAGCAAGGTGGATTCGTGCGTAGATGACTGAGGAATCAGTATCTTCTGAGACTTGGGTTCCCTGTTTCTTTTATCTTTGAATACGACTGTGCCGTTTAATAAATGCCGTCTATTAAACAGCATAATAAACGCCTTTTTTTTCTTCACCAGCATTTAAGGCAAGCACTCGAGTGCCTGACCGGGAGCATACTCTCAAGGTCGATTCAGAAAGCAACCAGAATTAGAAACAGTGAGGGCGCTAGAATGCGTGGCCACGGTCAGCGGCACCATCTCTCTATCTCAGTTTCCCCATCTGTGCGGCAGGAATGGTAATAATAAAGTTACTGAATGCATGTAAAAATGCCCAGAACCTCAGCTGGCAGAGTAAGCGCACAATACATGCTGCCAGGAATTTTGAAGGGTGCCTCAGGAAGGTTCTTCTATCTGTGTCTGGCACTTTCTGGGACATTAGCATCTTCCTGTTCATCTATTGCTTTTTCTTTGTACTTCAATAAGTACTTGGTTTCTCCTGACACAAGTTTCAGGAAACTCGGTTCTCTCTTTCTCCCTTCAGCATCTCTTGCATCCAGAACAGGTTCCTGTACATGGAAATGTTCATGAGATATTTGTTGAATGCGTGAATTCATGATGGAAAGGAGACTAGATTTGAATTCAAAAGATCACGACTTGAATTTTGGTCCTCCTGCTTGCCAGCTGTGTAAATTTAGGCAAGTAATTCATCTGTGATGTCTAATCTCTATAAAGGAAACAGTGGTGTGACGGTCACATTAAGCGATGCAATCGAAACTGCTCAGGAAACTGCAATTCTACATAGCAATATAAATTAGAAATATATTAACAATAAACTGTTCCCTAATAATAATTGTAATTGATCTGGAATATAAAACTAAGCAACACACCCCATGTATGTTCAAATAAACCAACTTTCTGAGAGGTATCGGTGGAGTTAGTGTGAAGCTGAAATATATATTTGTAAGTCTCTATGACTTAGGACTAAATGTAGCATGCAAAAATCTAAGCACCAATTCATAGTTTTGGAAGGAATTATGACTGGATGCATTCCTAACTTGCAAATACAGTCAGCCTGCTGTATTTGTGGTTTCCACATCTGCAGATTCAACCAACTGTGGATGAAAAATATTTGAAAAAATAACAATGAAATAATATGAATGAAAACAATATAGGATAACAAAAATTTGTGCAGGATCCACACTGTTCTAGGCATTATAAGTAATGTAGAAATGTCTAAAAGTATATGAGAGGATGTATATATGTTCATACTACATCATTTTGTATAAGGGATTTGAACTTCCATGGATTCTGATGTCTGCCAGGAGCCCAGGAACCAATCCTCCAGGGATACTGAGAGATGACTGTATTGAAATCCCTGTCATTAAAACAACTGGAAATGCCATGCCACATATTTTATTGGTAGTCATTAGTACTCTGCATATAATGCACTGATGTAAAGTTAAGTCACCACTGGTTAATTAGAATAGGGGCTCTTCTGGCTAAGACGAGAGAAGCCCAGATGTAACAGAACAGCCTGAACGTGGGGGCTTCTTTATGAGTCTGGCACCTCCTCAGGTCTGGGGATGCAGGTTCAAGAAGACAAGGATCCTACCTTCAAGCAGAGAGGCACAATTTAGCATAAGAGAAAAAAAAAACAAAAACCTAAGCAAACAGTTATAGTTTCTCCAGATGAGACCAGCAAGGGTGTCATTTACCACGGGTGGAGACAGCAAAAGGGAAGAGGAAGAGAGGCAGGGCCTGAGCAGTTTGTCTGATTAAGAAAAGAGAATGTTCTAAGTACTCCAGCAACTTTGAAATAACATCAAAGGGTGAGAGGCAGAGACAGAAACAGATACAGAGAGAATGAACAGAATCTAGTGTTTAATGGTAACCAATGAAGAGGACCAACCAGGAGGCAGGATTTAAAAGACATCATTCAAAGTTACCTTTTCTTTTGTTTTTGTGGTACTGGAGATTGAACCCCAGGGTATTCTACCTCCAAGCTACACCCACCAACCCTTTTTATTTTTTGTTTTGAAATAGGGTCTCACTACATTGCTGAGAGTTTCACTACATTGCTGAGGCTGTCCTTGAACCTGTGATCCTCCTGTCTCAGCCTCTCAAGTACTGAGATTACAGGTGTGCACCTTCACACTTGGCTAAAGTTACCTTTTCTAAATCTGCTTTAGCCAGGCGTGGTGGTGCATGCTTGTAATCCCAGTACTTGAGAGGCTGAGACTAGAGGATCCGGGTTTGCGGTCAGCCTTAGCTACTTAGTGAGGTCCTCCGCAACTTAGTGAGACCTGTTTCAAAACAAAGCATAAAAAATAGGGCTGGAGGTGTAGCTTGGAGGTAGAATGCCTCTGGGCTCAATCCTCAGTACAGCAAAAAAAAAAAAAAAGAATAAAAAATAGGGCTGGGGGTATAGCTCGGAGGTAGAATGCCTCTGAGTTCAATCCCCAATACTGCAAAAAAAAAAAAAAACCTGCTTTGGAGCCAAAATACTATCAGCAAAACAAAACATTAATAACTCACTCTTACTAAATCCTCAGATAATTCAGTCTGTAAACACCAACAGTTAGGACTATCTTCATTGAATAATGAATAATTATTCCATTTTGGATAAAGTAGAAGATAGAGATAAGCAAAAGAAGGGAAAATCCGGGATAATCTTATCAAAGATTGGCATTCTTAATGCTGTTATCTATCTATCTATCGATCTATCTATCTATCTATCTATATCATCTATCTATCTATCTATCTATCTATCATCTATCTATCTATCTATCATCTATCTAGCTATCTATCATCTATCTATCCTCTATCATCTATCTATCTATCTATCTATCATCTATCTATCTATCTATCTATCTATCTATCTATCTATATCTACCTACCTACCTATCAACCTATCTACATTTTATCTATTTTTGTGGGAGTGGTGAGGGTCAGAAACTTGCTATAAATTACCTCTGTATGGAAAAAAATAAATAAAAGGAAGAAAGAAAAAGATAGTACCTGAAACTTATCACCATCAGATGGTCACCAAGCTATTAACTGTAGTTTATTTCATATGTAAATTTTATGAGTATAATAAAGATGACATATGTAATTTTATGGAAGAGAATTGAGATACTTTTCTCTAGGAACATGTTATGGTTAGATACAGAATGTCTTCTGAAGAGCTCATGTATTAATGTTCAGAGCTGATGTAATTAAGCCACAAGGGTTGTGATCTCATCAGTGTGTAATGGACTTACTGGGTGGTCACCTAGGCAGGTGGGGTGTGGATGGAGAAGGTGGGTCCCTGGGGGTGTGGCCTTAGGTCTGTGCTTTTGTCTTTGAATCCCCTTGCTTGCTGGCTCTCTTGCTTCTGGTCTCCATGATGTGAGAGCAGAAGCTGTTTCCCTTGCTGTTTCCCTCTCTCTGCTTCCTGTAGCCATGCCCTGAGCTCTGAAGTCCAACCTGACATAGATAACTCTAGAATCTCTAAAAAAAACTGTGAGCAAATAAATCTTTCTTCCTCTAAGTGGTGTGGTCAGGTCTTTTGGATTATAGCAGTGGGAATGATGACCTCGACAGAACGCACATTTTTTATGACTTGTTTTTCTTTTTACTGTATGTATTTAACCAGTGTGTCATGAAAGAGCAAGTGTGTTCTCATTTTAAATGGCTGCTTGATATCCCATTTACTGTATCATTATTTTAAAGATCCTCATTGTTGGATACATAGGCTAGCTCTATATTTTCAAATCTCTTTAATATTTGCTTTAGATAACTTTCTAAAAGTCACACACAGGTCAAGAGGTAAAGAGAGCTGAAGATTTCTGACATCTACTGTTCTATGAGTTTTTTTGACAACATTAGATTACATGAACTCTTTTGTTTTTTGGTACTGGGGTTCAAACCCAGGGTTTTCTATCTCTGAACTACACACCAGCCCTATTTTATTTTTTATTTTGAAACAGTCTAAGTTGCTAAGGGTCTCTCTAAGTTGCTGAGGCTATCCTTGAACCTGTGATCCTCCTGTCTCAGCATCCCAAGTACTGGGATTACAGGTGTGTGCCACCACACCCAGATTAGATTACATGAAATGTTAAATCTCCATTAATTTAATAATTCATTTGTCTAAGTATAATTTTAATTTGTATTTCTTAGTTTACAACTGAGTTTGAATATTGCTTATTGACATTTCTTATTTAGCAAAATTTCTTCCAACCTCTTTGGTTTTTGTCAAACTTTTGTTATTACTAAAAATCTTTCAAACACATAGAATGTATAGAAAATAACACAACAAATATTTACGCCCTGTTTTCACCCAACAGTTCTACTAAAACTTAATATTTTGTCATAGATAATTCAGAACTTTTTAAAAATCCTTAGAGATACCATACTTCTAATCTCATTTCCTCCCTCCTTCCCCTCATCCAGAGTTAACCAGGGTTCTGAATTTGATGTTTATATTTCCCCTTGAATATTCTTGTGATTTTACTTTGTGTGTGCATTATTAGTACACAATGGATGTTTCTAAGGTTAATATATATTTTATATACTTATGTATCCAATTGTGATTTATTTATCCCCACTTTATATTACTTATCTATGGGAATAAATTGTTTATTTTCATTTCTGTGTGTGATTCTACAACATGAGCATTCTCTATAATACTGAGTTTTTAAATTTAGCCTATTTATTATGTTCTTTTGTTAATTTCAGTTATGTTGTATAATATAAATATCAGCACTGATACCAATATAATATTCATAATACATAATATAAAATTTAGATATAATTTTATACATAGCATAAATTTTATATACATAAAAATGATATAAGATGCAACACACACATATAATGGAATTCACAATAATCTCTGGTTGTAATGATAATGGTTGTACTGGTGTAATTTTTTAATTTAAAAATTATTTTTGCATATTATATCATTTTTCTTATATTAGTGTTTGTATGTCTTTCCCCTAATTTTATTTTCTAATTTTGTTTGTATTCACTTTTTCTCTGCTTTATTTATGTTTTTAAAGTTTTGTCTTTTTCTCCTGTAAATATTTAGTACTTAGATTTTACTTATCAAATCATGTATTTCTGATTTTTATGTTACTTATTTGTACTTATCATTATTAATTTCTAAATTCTAATTATATTTATTTTATTATTTTTATGATGAGGTAGATAATTTATTTTACTTTTTCTATTTTTTAATGAAAGCAATTAATGCTATGAATTTGCCTTAGATTACTGCTTTTGGTACAACTCTTTCATTTTACATGAAATTTCTTCATCATTATTATTTATATGATTTCATAATTTTAACTTATACTTTTTTGCACTTTTATTTAGAATTAAGGGCCCAACTGCCATATACTGGATTTTCTTTGTTTTGTTTATTTGGAGTTATAAAATGTTGCTTCTATTGCTATTATTGAATTTAAATGTTATTGTACTGGAATTATGTCTGTGGAAAAGTGGACAATATTGTGTGTGTGTGTGTGTGTGTGTGTGTGTGTGTGTCTATGAGAAATCAATGAAATAATCTTTGCACTTACAGGTTGTTAGACTTTTTAATAAATATCCTAAGAATACTTATTTCAACATCTTTGTTTTAAGTACATGATATCAATTATATTATTAATAATTTTATCCTCTTGTTATTTCATGCTTTTTCTGTAAAAGACTGAGAGGAATATTAAAACCTCATGTTTTTATTGTGTCCATTTCCTATGGTATTGCTGGAACTTTTTGCTATGTAGTTTTAAGAAAATAACACATGTACCTGGCAAAAAAAAAGAAAATTAAAAGATGCCAATTAATTCAACACAGTTAAATTTCCCTTCTGTTAAAGCATTATCATTAATGGTTCCTTCTATATCTTTCCGGAAGTGTTCTGTGCATACTTCCACACAACAGAAATATACTCTTTTAATAAAAAATTGTGCAAATATAGAATTTTTGAACATAGTTTAGTTTTTATCTCATTCAACAATTCTATGTCTAAGAGATCTTCCTATAACAAAACATAAATATATTCCTCAGTTTTCAAATTAATGATTGAATAGTTTTAATGTAGGGCTAGACCATAATTTTTTAAAACAGTTTTTATTTTTTGATATGTAGGCAGTCTCTAGTTTGTTATAATGAACAGTATTGCAGTGAAAATCCTGGGTGTACACTGGATTCTACTGACAGGTTAAATTTAAGAACTGGAATAATTGTTTCAAAAGCTGTGTCCACTTAAAACTTTGAGGTATTGACAGGTCACACTTCAAAGTAATTATGGCAATTTAATTTCTAGTCAATAGTGGGTGAATGTCTATTTCACATCATTCTTATTATTAAAGCATTAAGTATTTGTTAATGTGCTAGGTGAAAGGTGACATTGATCATGTTTTACTATTTCTGTGGAGCTTTTATATTTATTCCCTAAGATTGCGTATGTATTTCCTTTCCCTATTAATCCAATAAGATTTGCTTGTCATTCTCATTGATTAGCAGGAACTTTTTTACAAATTGATGAATTCAGCTTTTATATATTAGATGTTAAGTTACTTGACATATAATGATTCATGATTGTTATTTCTTAAATGAGGCTTATAATTTTGGCTAATTTTTAAATTTCTCTTTTATTTACATTTTTCTGCCTGGAAGTATATAATATTAACTTTTAATATTATAGCTCCTGATTAGTTTTTATCATTATTTTTCTCTTGCCCTATATCCAACCTTTTGCAGTTAACCTTCTTTGGTAAGGTTGTTTTATAGAACATGAATAAATTCTTATTGTAATTTGTTAATCCAATGTTATTTTATAACATTTTATTTGTTTCATAAGTTTTAACAATAATTAATTGAATTCTAACTGCATGGTTTGCTGATCTAGTTACTTTAATTCACTTTTTCCATGCCCTGTTTTTATTATTCTGGGGTACTTTATTTTGAGTAACATTTAATTAGAGGAGCAATAAGAAGATCTGAAAACTAAGACCTTCACATGTATTAACTTATTTCATCTTTTTAATAATGTCATGAAGTAGATATTGCTATTAAATCTATTTTCAATTTCTTCAGGAGAAAACACAGAAACATATTCAGTAATTTGTCTAAAGTAACTCAGCTGGCAGTGCTATCTAGAGTGTAGGGCTGGAATTTGAGTAAGTTGGAATGTGCTTCCTGGATCCATGCTCCAACGAGGCCCTTGCTTCTTTGAAGACATTGTCCTGAGGGGGGCAGGGTGGTAGTGGATGCACTTGGTAAGTCCTCTTATTTTGAAAATGACTTTAGGCTGTGCTTGCATAAAGAGAAGAATATGACTAGGTAGAAAATTATTGGTCCACACTTTTCAATTTCTAAGTTATGATATATTGGTTTATTCTCATCTGCCATTTAACATTGCTAATGAGATATTTGGATTTTTTCTCTTTGTGAGTAATCTGCATTTTTCTGTCTCAAATTTTGTGAATTGCTCTTTGCCCTGCTGTAACCTTCTATTTCTCTGATATTTAGGTTTTCTCATTTCATCAATGTTCCTGGACTTATTAAAACCATTTTTGTTGCAATATTCATCTATTTTTTCAGAGTATATTATATGCATAGAAATCAGATAGTACTAAAGTACCATATAATGAAAAGAAATTCCTGACATTTCTGAAATGCAACCACTTTTAATCCTTTCAATTTTATATTCTTCTAGTTATATAGTTTTCTAAATAACATGCTGTTATTGCTATTTCTTGACTTATTAACAACAACATATTATTGAGTACTTAGAATGTTCCAGACATTCTTCTAATACCGTAACATATATTAACTCATTTGGTCATTACAACTCTGTAAATTAGATTGCTATTATTTTGCCTTTGAGGAAATGAGGCATAAGGAAGTAAATTGACTTGTTCTAGGTCATGTGTAAATAAGCAAAACTAGCCAGAATTTGAGTCTAGGTCTAGTCAGTACCATCATAAATGGAATAGAATTAACTCATCTATATTGCTATCTATGCATGTATGTATCTAATTTTTGTGACTGTTTTATATATACATATGAAGATATATATATCTTTAAATATCCACAAACTACTTAGATTTGATATTGTACCACTTGGAACCATATCGCTGTTTTGGTCCATTTAATAACTCCCTCATCCTCTATGCTATAAATTATCATATGCATTACATCAACATATGGCATAAAACACCACAATACACTGTCCATCTTTGGTCAAAGAACTTCCTTTAGCATTGCCTGCAGAACAAGTGTGCTGGTAACAAGTCATCTTAGTTTGTTCTATCTGAAAATGTCTTCATTTTATCTTTTTTCTTGAAAGATATTTTGCTGTATATAGTATTCTGTCTCATGGTTATTGTTTATTTGTCTCCATTTTTTAATGGGACATCTCCTGTCATTAAAATTTATATTCTCCCATCATATTCTGTGCTGGCTTTGAACATGTTCTCTTACCTTTGATTTTATGACTTTGATCATAATACTGTTTAGGTGTAGTTTCCTGTCTGTTCTATTTGGAGTTTTCTGAGCTTTTTGAATCCATAAATGAAAATCTATAAGTGAATTAGGAACATTTTTCCATATTATATCTTCAAATATTTTCCCCTGCCCAGTTCTCTCTTTCCTTGTCATGAATATTTTGATATTTTGACTTTTTTTCAGTATTAGGTATTAAACCTGGGGGCATTCTACCTCTAAGCTAACCCAACCCTTTTTATTTTTTGTTTTGAAACAGGGTCTCACTAAGTTGCTGAGAGTCTAAGTTGCTGAGGCTGTCCTTAACCTGTGATCCTCCTGTTTCATCCTCCCAAGGACTGGAATTACACAAGTGTGTCACTGTGCCCAGCTTATATTTGACCTTTTGATAATGTCCCATGAGTTCCTGAAACTCAGAAACTTTTTTTCATATAATTCTTAATATCTTTTCTGCTCTTTAGATTTTTAGATAATTTCTCTCTAAATATAATGAATATATATGTAATATTCTTTTTTTATCATTTCCAACCTGCTGTTAAGCCTATCCAATGGATTTTGAATTATAAAAATATAATTTTCACTTACAAAATTCCCATTTTAATCTGTATCTATATAATTTCTATTTTGCTTTTGAGATTTGGTTCTCATTTATTATGAATATCTTTTCCTTTACTTCCTACAGTGTGACTATAATAACCTCTCTGAAGCACTTATCTGCTGACTGCAACATTTGGGTTTTCTCATGGTTTGTCTTCATTAAATGCCTTTTTTCCTGAGTATGGGTTATATGCCCTTATTTTTCATGTGCCCAGAAAATGTTTTACTGTGCCTGGACCTAGTAAATGGTATATTGTTTTAGGAGGCAGGGAATACAGCTGAAATCAATTACCAAATGAAAGTCTCTGTTCACTTCCTTTAGCCGTAGCTGACATTCTTGAAGTCTTTTATATGAATGCTTAGTTCAAATATTGGCCTGAAATGTGGGTAGATTTCATGCCTAGAATTTGGGGATTTTCCACTTTGGTTCTCTCCCTTCTGGAATTCTCCCCACCCTCACTTTCTAGCTATTGTCATTGCCCCATATTCTGTCTTCTGATTTTTCTGGCAAGACTTACTTTCTATTGGAGTTTTAAAATGGTGTCTACCTTCAGGCTAAAAGGCTTAAGACAAAAAAGGAAACTGACCCAGTACAATTCTTTTCTTCCAAATGTTGAAACCCCTCCACTACCTGTCTGCTTTTGTTAACTCTTTAGTGTCTTTAGGTAGGCGTTATAAAAATATTTTGTCCAGCTTTTGTAGTTACCTGTGTGAGGGTTGGCCCTTTAGGAATTACTCAGCCATTATATGAAACAGAACCAGATCATGTATCATATCTGAAAAGAATCTTTACTTACTGGAGATTGTTCTCTTTATAGATTCAATGTTCTCATACATCTCACTGGGATTGTTCATTTCTAAGGATTTCTAATTTTTTTTAGTCATTCTTTTAGTAGTGAACACTTCTTCTTAATAACCTCTGATTTTTAAACTGCTAAATCTTGTGGTAATTTTTCCTGTGTTTGTTAATTTTAAAAGGATCAAAGGTGTGTCATGTTCAATTTGCAAGTTATAACTTTAATGTGTTGGCATAGTTCTTTAGTAAACAACTCTCTTTAATCCATAAATGGATTATTACCCTAGAATTGTCTGCAATGCCACTCTCTACATATCCCACACATTCCTCAAGGCTTCTGGAATGTAAATGTTCCTTTTAAATGGTACTTTTATTAATTTCCTTCTTCTCCTTATATTGCTTTTTCATTTCAGTGAAAAATTTCTAGGGGCTAAGAGAAGATAGCATACTTGCAGCTTTGGGTTTCCATCTTCTATAAGGAGTAATTTTGCAGGGGAGATTAAAGATGGTAGGACAGAGGAAGGCAGTACATTTTGATTGCTTCAGGACTCCAGAACTCAACCAGTGGGAAGACTACTTCTTGGTAAGAGAAGAAAAGCAATCAAAACTCAACAGAAGAAAAACAGTCAAAAATAGTTGAATCAGAAGCAGCACAAGGAGCAGAGGACTGGAAAGAGCTCCCTGTGTCTCATCTGGTGAGCAGAGAGCTCAGGTAGGAGCCTCCGTAGTGAGCCCACACTGTAACTGGTGGCGGCAGAACCCAGCAGCTCTTGGAGACAACTCTGGCAAAGAAGTTTAATCTTGTTAAGCCAGTGATTGCAGAGAACCAACATGAAAAATCAATCACACCCTTTTATTCACACTTGAAAGCCTCAAGATTGAATCTGCAAACCACTCAGCAAAACTTCCCAGTGAAATCCTGTGGCTGTAGCTGAACTTATGGGGACCCAGAAACCACAGACTCTGTAGGGACTGCAGTGGCTACAATTGGCCTTGTCAAGACTGTAAGCTTACAAACCAGCCCAGAGGGAGCTTGTATGGCTGCAGGGACTTGCATGGCTATGACCAAACTTTTGAGGTCTGTGAATTATCAGATCAACCCTGCAGAGGTGGGAGTCAGGACTATGGTCAGACACAGCAGAAATGTGAATTAGCAAACAGTCCACCCTGCCAATGCAGGGTCTTCAGCAACCACTCCATCAGCAATGGTATTTTTGGGACAAAATAACTCAGCCAACCATGCCTCAGGCTCAGAAGGTTATAATTTCTCACCTGGTGGAATTTGGGTACCATGAGTACCAAGGCCACTGGTCAGCAAAGTCTCATGTGGTCATAGCTGCCAGAGCAGCAGTGGTGTCCCTGGCTAAATAACTCAGCCAACCACACCTCAGGCTCAGAAAAGTATAATCTCTCCCATGGCAGAGTTTGGGCCCCATGACAGGGAGGCCAGTGTCCAGCAGGGTTTCACCTAATTGCAGTTGGCAGAGCAGCAGTGGTGCCCCTGCAGCAATTTAACTCAGACAGACAAAATGCAGCTGGAAAAGCTACAATCTCTTGCATGGTGGAATTTGTGCCAGCAAGCATGGAAGCTGGTGGCTGGCATGTTTTCACATGATCGTAACCAGCAGAACAGCAGCGGTGTCCCTGAGGCATTAAAGCTCAGCCAGCCAGGTCACAAGGTCAAAATGTCATAATCTCTGGACCTGCTGAGTTGGGCCCAGAGACCATGGAAGTCAGAGGCCAGTGACCAACAGTGTTTCATGTGATTTCAACCAGCAAAGCAGCAGTGGTGTCTCTGGGGCATTAAAGTTCAGCTAGCCCGGCCTCAGGCTTGAAACATTATAGTCTCTGGCCCTTCTGAGTTAGGGCCCAGATAGCAGAGAGGCCTGCAGCCAATCAAAGACTGTTGTTTGTTTGCACTGGCTAAATACTATATACTATTAAAGAGATTCTGGGAGACTAACTCAAACTTCTGATGATATGAAATGGATTTGTGGAGGCAAATATAGACCCCTAGCACAGGACTTATTATAAAGGGACAATGAATAGACATAAGACTCCCAAACAAAGAGGAAGAGAACACCAACACAACAGAGCTACAAACCTAAGAATCCTGAAAACATGAGAACAAAGACCAACAAGAAAACAATAAGCTCCCACAACTCCACAAAGATGGAGATCACCAATACAGAGCTTCAGAAAAATGCCAGAAGCAGAATTCAGAATTTTGATTATTGATATGATCAACCACCTTAGAAATGAAATCAGCAAAAGTGTACAGATTAAGGAAGAACATATCAATAAAGAAATTGAGGTCCTAAGTAAGAATCTAAGAGGCCATGACTGAAATGAAAAAGACAATAAATGAAATAAAGTACTCAATAAAAACCATCACTGGTGAACAAGACCACATTGAAAATAGAATCTCACTCTTAGAAGACAGCTCATTCAAAACTGACCAAATAGTTACTGATATAGAGAAGACAATATGACATCATGACCAGAATATTCAAGAAATCTAAGATAATATGAAACGACCAAACTTACAGATAATAGACATGGAAGAAGGTGTAGAAGCATAAACCAGGGGCATTAGAAACCTCTTCATAGAGATAATATTAGAGGATTATCCAAACATAGAAAACAAGATGGACATCCATGTACAGGAAAAATTCACAATTCCAATAAGACAAGATCAAAGAGGAACTTCTCATGTCACATAATAATCAAAATGACTAACACAGTTCAATGAGAAAATTTTAAATTTGTTGAGAGCAAAGGGATGGGTGACAACAGGGTCAAAAAATAAGAGTAATTTCAGACTTCTCAACCCAAATCATCAAAGCCAGGAGGGCCTAGTATGATGTGCTCTAAATCCTGAAAGAAAACAACTTCTAACTAAGACTGGTATATCCAGAAAAGATATCATTCAAAACTATTTTGAGAAATAAAACCTTCCAAGACAAGCAGAAACTAAAAAAACTCATGACTACCAAGCTGACACTAGATAAAATATTTAAAGATATAAAAAACAGAAAATATAACTCAAAATGACAGGAAATAAAAATCATCACTCAATAACATTGAACATCAACATTCTAAACTCCCCAATTAAAAGGTATACACTGGCAATATGGATTAAACGCCATAATCCAAATATATACTGCTTGCAACTAACTCACCTTATAGGCAAAGATATTCATAGGTTAAAGGTGAAAGGATGGAAAAAGATATCCCATGAAAATGGAGACCTGAAACAAGCAAGGATAGCAACACTCATATCTGACAAATCAAACTTTAATACAAAACTTATCAGAAGAAACAAAGTAGTTCATTTGTTACTGACAAAAGGAACACATCAACAAGAAGATGAAACAATTTTAAACATATGTGCCCCAAATGTGGGTACACCCATTTTTATAAAACATACTCTTTGTGATATTAAGACTCAGATCCCAACTCAACAATACTGGGAGACTTCAATACACCTCTCACACGATCAATCTTGTAGTAAAAGATCAATAAAGACTCTACAGACTTAAATAACACTATAAACCAAGTGGAACTAATAAATATATACAAAGTATTCCATCCACTGACAGCTAAATACACATTTTTCTCAGTTGCTCATGAAAGCTTTTCCAAAATAGACCACATTCTGGGCCACAAAGCAAGTACCAGCAAATTAAAAAAAAGTAATATAATTCTTTGCACCTTTTCTTAACATAATGAAATGAAAGAATAAATCAACAACGGGAAGGCTGAAAGAAATTAAATAAATACATGGAGATTGAATGATACACTTTTTAATGAGGACTGGATTATAGAAGAAATAAATGGAGAAATAAAAAATCTAGAATTAAATGAAAAAAGATTTATAACATACCAAAATTTATGGTATACTTTGAAGGGAGTTTTAGGAGGAAAACATACAGCATTGAGTGCCCAAATAAGAAAAACAGAAAGTCAAAACAATCTAAAGATATACCTCAATGCCCTAGAAAATGAGGAACATACTAATCCCAAAGCAAGTAGAAATCAGAAAATGACTAAAATAAGAGCAGAAATCAATGAAATGGGGAAACAAGAACAACAACAAAAACAATACAAAAGGTCAACAAAGCAAAATACTGGTTTTTTGAACATATTAATAAATATAAATAAACCCTTAGCTACCTAACCTAAAGAAAGAGAGAATCAACCCAAATTACTAAAAAAAAAAAAAAAAGAAAAAGAAAAAAAGAAAAGGAGACTCACCATATCCAGTGGGGCAATTCAGGGAAATATCAGGAATTATTTTGAATATTTATACTCTAATAAATGAAAAAACATAGAAGAAATTGACAAATTTCTAGACACATATAGCCTACCTATATTGAACCAAGAAGACATGGAAAATCCAAACAGACCAATAGCAAACAAAGAGTTAGAAACAGTAATAAAAAGCCTTCCATCAAAGAAAAGTCCAGATCCAAACAGGTTCCTGGATGAATTCTACAAAATCTTTATAGAAGAGCCAAACTCAATCCTTCACAAATTATTCCATGAAACAGAAAGAGATGAAATTCTTCCAAACTCTTTCTATGAAGCCAGTATCACCTTAATAACAAAGTTGAATAAAGATGTCTCAAGAAAAGAAAATTACAGACCAATATCCTTGATGAACATAGATGTAAAAAATTCTAAACAAAATACATGCATTCAAAACCATATCAAGAAAATTGTACATCTTGATCAAGTTGGTTTCATTCCAGAGACGCAAGGCTGGTTCAACATATACAAATCAATACGTGTAATTCATCACATAAATAAAAGTAAGGACAAACATCACAAGATCATCTCAATAGATGCTGAAAAAGCATTTGACAAAATCCAACATCCATTCATGATAAAAAAAAAAAAACACTGCAGAGAATTGGAATAGAAGGACCATACCTCAACATCATAAAGGCAATATACAATAGGTCCACAGCCAACATCATATTGAATGGGGAAAAACTATGAGAGTTCCCTTTAAAAACAGGAAGAGACAAGGATGTCCACTATCACCACTCCTTTTCAATATAGTACTTGAGACTCTAGCCAGAGCAATGAGGCAAGAGAAGGGAATCAAATAAGAAAAGAAGAGATGAAACTATCTCTATTTGCAGATGACATGATATACTTAGAAGACCCGATAAACTCAACCAAAAGGCTCATAGAACTGATCAACAAATTCAGCACAGTATCTGGATACAGAATCAATCTTAAAAAAATCAGGAGCTTTTCTGTATGCCAACCATAAATCCACTGTAAAAGAAATCCAGAAAACATTTCCACTCACGATATCCCCTAAAACAATAAAATACTTAGGAATAAACCTAACCAAGGAGGTAAAAGACCTCTACAAGCAAAATTATAAAACACTGAAAAAAGAAATTGAAGAAGATCTTAGAAGAAGGAAAGTTCTCCCATGCTCTTGGATAGGCAGAATAAATATCATCAAAATGGTCATTTTTCTAAAACTGATCTACAGATTCAATGCAATACCCATTCAATTACTAAGGCTATTCTTCACAGGCATAGAAAAATCAGTCCTTAAATTCATTTGGAACAACAAAAAATCCAGAATAGCCAAAGTAGTTCTCAGCAACAAGAACCATGCAGGAGTCCTCACAATACCTGACCTCAAAACTACACGACAAAATCCAGTACCTTTTTATGTTAAAAATACTGCAAAAAATCAGAAAAGAATGAATTTACCTCAACATCATAAAAGCAATATACAATAAACCTAAAGCCAACATCATACTGAATAGGGAAAAACTGCAAGAATTCCCTTTAAAATCAGTACCAAGACAAGGATGCCCACTATCACCACTCCTTTTAAATATAGTACTTGAAACTCTAGTTAGAGCAATGAGACAAGAGAAAGAAATCAAAGGAATGTAAATAGGAAAAGAAGAACTGAAATTATCTCTATTTGCAGATGACATGATCCTAAACTTAGAAGATCTAAAAAACGCAACCAAAAGATTTCTAGAGCTGATAACAAATTGAGCAAAGTAGCGGGATACAAAATCAATCTAAACAATCAGTAGCTTTTCTATATGCCAACCATGAATCCACTGAAAAGAAATCCAGAAAACAATTCCATTCACAATAACCTCAAAACAATAAAATATCTTGCAATAATCTAACCAAGGCGGTAAAAGACCTCTACCATGAAAATTATAAAACAATAAATAAAGAAATTGAAGATCTTAGAAGATGGAAAGATCTCCCATGCTCTTTGATAGGCAGAATAAATGTTATTGAAATAGCCATTCTACCAAAAGTGATATATAGATTCAATGCTATCCATATTAAAATACTAGCGTCATTCTTCACAAAGCTAGAAAAATCATTCCTAAAATTCATATGGAAAACAAAAGACAAAGAATAGCCAAAGCAATTCTCAGCAATGCAAGCCATAATGATGCCTGAATTCAAATTATACTACTGAATTATAGTAATAAAAACAGTATGGACTTGGCACAAAACAGACACAGAAACAAATTGACACACTTATAGCCAATTGATTTTCAAAAAAGATGCCAAAAATATATGTTGAAGAAAAGATAGCCTTTTCAACAAATAATGTTGGGAAAACTGGTTATCCATTAGTAGGAAAATGAAATTAAACCCCAACCTCTCATCCTACACAAGAGTCAAGTCAAGATGGATCAAAGATCCAAAAATTAGGCCAGAGAATTTGAAATTGCTAGAGGAGAGCATAGGACCAACAGTCTAACATATAGGCATTGGTAGAAATTCCTTAATAAGACCCCCAAAGCTCAGGAAATTAAAACAAGAATTAATAAATGGGATGACATTAAATTAAAAAGTTTCTGTGGAGGAAAGTAAACCATCAAGAGTCTAAAGAGAGAGCCTACACAATGGGAAAAGATCTTTGCCAGCTACTTCTTTGATAGAAGACTAATACCTAGAATATAGAAAGAATTTGAAAAATTTAACTCTAAAAAACAAATAACCCAATGAAGGAATGTGCAACTGAAATAGACACTTCACAAAAGAAGAAATACAAATGGCCAATAAATATATGAAAAAATGTTCAACATCATTAGCAATTTAGAAGATGCAAATCAAAATTACACAGAGATTCTATCTCACCCCAATTAGAATGTCAATCATCAAGAATACAAACAACAATAAATGCTGGTGAAAATGTGGGAAAAAAGGAACAAATGCAGCCTCTCTGAAGATCAGTGTGGAGATTCATCAGAAAACTTGGAATGGATCCACCATATGATCCAGTTATACCACTCCTGAATATCTTTCCAAAGGGATTGATCTCAGAATTTTATAGTGATACATGCATATCCATGTTTATAGCAGCACAATTTGCAATAGCTCAATCATGGAACCAACCTACGTATTCATCAAGAGATTAATGGATTACAAAATTATGGAATATGCACACCATGGAATTCTACGCAGCAGTAAAGACGAACAAAATGATATCATTTGTACGAGTATGGGTTGACCTGGAAAAGTCAATTATTTAAGTGAGATTAGCCAGTCACAGAAAGTGAAGGGTCATATGTTTCTCTTCTAAGTGGAAGCTAAGGAGTAATCAGGATATAAGAGAGACTTTAGATAATGGAGGAGAAATCCCAGTGGAGCGATGGAGGCGGTCTAGAGGGAGGTCTAGGTGGTGGGTGGGAGAATTAATGAAGGAAACACTTCCATTGACATTATGTGCGTATGAGAAGTTACTAATGCCAATCTCAATAGCATGTATAGGGAAGGTGATGGAGAGGGGAGGGAGCCACGGGAAGTACTCCAAGTGCTGTGTTCATGTGGGACCCTATCACTATTAACTATATTATGATGTGAGACTACAATGCATCAATAAGTGAATATTTTTAAAAAGGGGGAAAAGTTACTTTGCTCTGATTCATTTAGGAAATGCTTAAATACACTTTTTCTGCTAATATTGAGAATATTGTGTATGAGTAGAGGCAATGCAGTTTTAAAATAATATGTATCTAAGTTTTAAAGACAGTAGGAGAGATCAGGTACCTTCATTTATTTTTGTGTAATATGTGGCTTAAAACAACAATTTATTATTATCTTCCATGATTTGTTGGGCTGGCTAGCTCAGCTGTGTGACAGTCACTTGGATTTCGGCATCTGGGATTTGAGTCATTGGAAGGTTGACTGGGAAGGACATGAGGAGTAGTTTGTTTACATATGTCGTCCTCCAGAGTGCCTGGACATGGTATTCCTGTGCAGCTTGGGCTAAGTCTAGATTCCCAGGACTATTCCAAGAATAGATTTTCCAAGGGACAGAAGTAGGCAGGTGGGTTAAGGGTGATGCCCTGTTACTAAGACAGCACCACCTTGCTATATCCTCTTGGCCACAACAGTCTCTGTGCCTCCACCTTTCAAATGAAGTCCTCTATGTAAAAGGTGATTACATCTATATGATTAGTTTTCCCTTTTCTCCACTAACTCAACAGTTTTACTTATTTGACTTCAGTCCTTTCTTTCTTAGGTTAACAGCACAATATTTGAAAGTAATAAAAATCCCATTTGTTGCACATATTTTCTCCATTAGCTAACCATCATTTTATCTCTCTTTGCTCCCTCTCAATTTGAGATTAAACGTAGACTAGTAATTTTTGCCTGACTTCCCAAATAATTTTTTGGAATAATTGGGATGGTTTGCATAATAACAGTAGACCTCTTAATTGGATGTCAAGGAAGGCAGTTCCTATTGGCAAGAGGACCTCTGGCTTCATTGAGAAGCATTCAATTAGATGGAAAACAGATGCTTATTTTTGTCTTATAAACCTCAATGCAGGTTATGTGGTAATTACTTGAAAGAGCAGGATAACAATTTATGTAATCAGCAGGACCCTATAATTACTAATGCATAATTTCTAAACAGCATTTAGCAAAATGAGGCCCATACATACACTTCGTAATGGAAAAGATGTGTTTGACACCACACTAAATTAAATTAAAAATTTGCATATTTTCTTCCAGGAAATGCACTAGCTTCATCTGCTCCATTTTGCTTGACTAATCTCTGCCTACTTCCAGCTCTGTTAGAGGATCATGGAAATGCTGAATCACTATGATAATTGCATAGGGGAATAAGAACCAGAACTGAAGAAAGGCTTTCTTCTCTGTTGTCCAGGATGATAAAGCATCATTCTAAGAGGTGATTTGGAAAGTTATATCTAGGTAACTTGTTTACACTGAAAGTTTAACATCAAGGTCACACGTAGTCAGGCATGCAAGTGGTGGTCCAGAACTTAAAAATTATCTGTACTTATCTCTTTATTATGGGTGGAAAATCTGAGACCCAGTAATACAATATGACTGCAGTTGGCAGTAGGAAAGTTTTCACCTAGTTAGTCTCAGTCCCATGTGAAATCATTCCACTAGGGTAGTCAGATCATATAGAGTAATGTTAGATATGCCACAGACTACATTAGCCCCAGGGATATAAACATTTTCTTGGTATTTTAAAATCCACATCTATATTTGCATTGCTACTAAGTTTGTAACATCTTAGATGATGGCATCTCCTGGAGATAATTTAAGCTCTGTGCATATTAAAAAGGTTAAGTGCCAATTATTTGTATTCTCTTTCTGAAAGATCATTGATGAAGTCACACACATTGACCAATTCTTACCTATAGTTCCCGAAGTCATGTCAAGAGGGCAAGCAATCTCTTCTTCAAAGCTCTGGACCTAAGACATCAAAATGCATCAAACTTATTAGAAAGTTTTTCATAGTAAATTCACTTCATTTAGTCAACATATAATGAGTGTCTACTGGCAACCTACAAGTGGGATAAACATGAGTTTCTGAGCTCAAATGGTTTATGGCCTGCTGGTAAGAGGTGGGAAGGACAGGGAGCCATGTTAAAAATTCAAAGAATTACAGGAATTCAGTAGAGAGGAAGGATGGGAGAATTAAGGATTCTTCCTGGGAGATGTGCATTTGAATTAAATTTAAATAATAATATTATTATACTAGATGGTTTGGGGTTTTCTTGCTACCAAAGAACATTAAATATATTTAAAGTGATGTGAGACTACAATGCACCAATAAAAACATAAAAAAGTAAGTTAATTATGGCTTGATAAACTTATGGAGAATAATTCAGAAAATTCAGTTGTTATACAGTTCTAAGACAGATCAAATAAATTTTCATTTCCAAATTGATAAAGCAGAATTTATTTTTTAATTTTTTAGAAATTAATAAATAATGCTCTATTAATGAGGATAAAGCTATTGTTAAAACAAAATAATAAATATTACTTTAAAAATAGTAATATAATTTACTATAGAAATGTGTTACATAGAAAAAAGTTTAAAAAGGTAAGATAAACAGTTGCTGTTAACATTTGGTAGTGTTTCTTTGCAGGATTTTTTCATACATTTATTATGGATATAGTTATGTAGTCAAATTTTTTCACTCAAAAATTTGGAAGGGAAACTTTTCTCCCACATCATACATTTTTTTAAAAGCACCATCTTTAATGAGTGCGTGGTGGGCCCTGCTTTGAATGCACATTAGTTCACTTAACAATTCTCCCACTGTGGGATATTTTTAAAGTTTTGTAATTAGAAATAATGCTGAGATGAATATCATTGTACATACATCTATTTCCACATGTCATATTATCTGTTTGGGATTGATGTTTGAATATTGAAAGCCGAATCAAAGGACAAAACATTTTAAACATTGTGGCACATGTGGCCAAAAATGACCTTTAATCCAGGATTAAACTAAAAACTATTAGGACATAGTTCAACAATGTAAGAAGAAGAAATATTTATTCCTTCTTTTTAATCCTTCATCTTTTTTTTCCCGAAGATAATACTTTACACTTGTAACTAGTTAGACCTACTTATTAGCATTCTTTTTATTGGTTTGGTAGCTCAAACTAGTGTGTATCATACAAATTTTCAAGTATAACAAGAGACCTATTTTTCTGTGACAATTATCATGGTGAAAAATATCCATTTAGTTCAATATAAAGTGCATATTTGTCCATTGAAGAAAATAACAAAAGAAAAATATTCCAAAAATTAAAATTGGTATCTGGTGAATTCCTGGGGTTTCCACTTGAACCAAACTTATAATTAATAAAAATTTAAATAAAGAAGTAGTCATAACTTTTGAAATATTCTACCCTAATCAAGGTGCCAACTGACATTATTTAATAATATGGTTAGTAGTCTTACATGTGTCTTCTACATTTAGTAAAATGTAGAAGATATTCCTCCCTTTTGTATAAATAGGGGAAAAAGGTAAAGGTTATTTATCTTTTTTTAACTTTTTATGTTCATTTATTGGTGCATTGTAATTATACATTTTGATATATGTCAGGGTATGAACATCATACATGCACACATTGCACATTTAGCCCTCCCTTCAAATCCCACCCTATTCCCTCCCCCTTCCCTCCCTTTCATGCTCTGGATAGTGATTGAGTCTTATAGGTTTGTGTATGTACATCATGTGCTATAGTGTGTTCTTTGATGTGAAGAGGTATTCTCCCTTAAGTTTATAATTATACAAGGTTCATAAGTGTTAAATTCATTTAACATGTTTGTGAATTTAAAAAGTGCTGATTCAATTTTTCTAAGTAATATTAAACACAAATATAGGTTGATGTTTACATTAGAAATCTATGCACGATTTTGTTGGAATCATGGTTTTGAGAAGTGAGCCAAATATTGCCAAGTGAAGTCTTCAGGGAAAGCATCATAGATTAGATCGATTTGGAGGTAAAACTTGGCCAATCATACTTGAAATTCTGATAGCTAGATATTTATGTACATTGGCTCATTATTGTAATGCCAGGAAAATCTGTCAGTTTCACACATATTTTTAATTTCTTATCACTGGATTTTTAGATTTGCCACTGAAAAATAATATTAAATCTGGCATTGGCTCCTGTTTAATATGCAATCTATTCAAGCTTCATTTACTCACTCATTGGTATTGAGTGAAACAAATCTTTTTTTCTCACATAAAAATGTAAGACTTCATATATACTTTTTGTAAAAACAAAAATCTAAATAGTGAGTTTCTTTCATGTAATTTTTCAATCTCTGCCTTTCATACACTAGCCTCTCATACATGCAAATCCAAGAAAATAATAAAGGAATACCAAAAACAAAATTGGCTATGAAGTTCAACAAAATATTTTGTTTTCCTATGGAAGCCACCCTTAGACTAAATTAATATTATCAAACACTTTTAATGTTACTCTACTCATTCAACACATATTTGTTAAGTACCAACTATGTACTATAGAAGTGTGAGTTTGTTTTTTTTAATTTTGGTGTCTTGTATTCCTTATCTCCCCTCCCAACATATGCCAATAAATAGTTTTTCCTTGAATAATTGTCATTTTAAAATATTGGAAGGTATCTTGGGCTAGGACTGGCATTCTTTTCTTATTTATTTAAGTGGAATTTGCTATTTATCAATTCTAATGCTCTCATGTATGGATGACACACAGCCAACATTATTGCCTCCAAGTAGCCCAGTGTGAAGCATAAGAAACTTAAGGGACAGTAGAGTCTAATGAGGTTTGATGATGGGCTGGAGTTTGATGAAATATCTCCTTTGTATCCTAGCTAATGTAGCCAAATGACTAATGAACTGCAGATTGACTTGACACTCTTAGAATAAACTATTCATTTCATAACTAAATTATTCTGCAAGACTGAGTTAAAAGAACACACTATTTTTGTACCACCTCTGCTTATCCTCAAATTAGGGCACTTATCCAAAGACCTGTTCTTGCCTTCCTTTTATGATTTTTATGCTACTATTTTAAATTCAATTTATTATTTTAAGGTTCTTCAATTTCTTTATGCCAGGCATATGTATACATGTATACACATAAATATTTGAATCATTAACCACTATATATTTTGAGGAATTTTTTTATCTTTGTGGGGCAGAGAAGGCTAGCAATAGACATATATTTACCTGACTCGATCCTAGTTTCCCTTTAAGGTTATGGTTAAGTCTTACTTCCCATAAGTTCCCTGATCCTCTCAGTTTCCCTGGTTGGTTAAAAAAAACTCACTTTAGTTACTACTGAGATACTACAAAATATGTCTGCAGAGTGACGTAAAAGTACATCTCTAGACTCGCCACTGTCCCTACCGTGTAAACGTTTGCCTTCCGTGACCATCCTTGCTCCTTCTCCATAGCTCCAAGGTAGGTTCTGTTACTAGTTCCGTGCGGGCCACTGTGCCTGACACATACACAGCTTGAGGGAGAGGTGACCCCACCTTGGGATTATGTGAATAGAGAAATGAATGGAAGTGTGTATTTCCTTTTGTGTGTGGGGGGAGGGGAGACTGAGAACTACGTGTGTGTAGATGTTATCTAAATGAGAGTGAAACTCAGTGTGAGTGAAGGTGAGGACGAAAGAGCAGAGAATGTGTGTGAACTGGCGTCGTTACCTGAATATCAGTAAGCCCCCAAAGCAAACAAAGTACTAATTCCCAAGGATCAAGACCCTTTGTCCAAGGTACTGCATTAGGCATTGTGGGGAAAACATTTCCAAGACACAGTCCCTGGTCTTCAAGCTGCGGAGAGTTCAGTAGGGGAGAGGCCACCGACATGTACGCTGATGTGCATGACAAGCCCTCCCTGCCCTCGCAAAGCTATGAGAGCCCAGCGGAGGAAATGCAGGGCGCTTTTCATTGAGTGGGGAGTAGTCGAACCAACCCTCAGAGTAGGAGAAACAGGTAAAGTTAGAGAGTAGATAAAAAGTATACTGAGATACATCCTAAACCATAGAGCGAGAGCAAAGTCAGAGACAACTGATGGATTAAACTTTGGGCAAGAAAAAGGAAAGGAGTAGAAGAAAGCTGATTTCATACTAGCTTATTTCTCACTGAAGCAAATAGTGACTCAAAATGATTTACACTAAACTGAATTTGGAACCATAACGTCTAATGCTGGCGGGTTGAAAGACAGGGGTTGAGGGGAGCAGGAAGGCAAAGCAGTGTGATGTGGATCATCCCCCTTAGCATGTTGAGCTGGTAGGTGCCACACTGACCTCCTCCATTTCAAAAGAGTCCGGTCCTTTACCCACAGGTCGAGGCCCGTTCCTGAGCTTGTGAGTGTGAATCAAGTTCTCCTTGCGAGTTCTGTCCTTGACTGACTCCTCAGATACCTGGGAAGGGTGAGCCTGTTTGGCCAGTGTGGACGAGCAAGGCCACGGCTTGCACAGAGCTTGGGAAGGGTGACATGGTGGCAAGCCGTCACAGGCTTGGACAGACCAATGCTCTGCCAACGGGGACAAAGGGCTTTGCTTGTGGCTGATGGAATCCGCTGGTAACTCTGCTCCACACTCCTGTGATTTCACAGAAGGGATAAAAAATCCATCCTTCATCTTTAATGATTCGGATGCTTCTGGGTCACATTCCCTCCGGAAGTTCCATCTCGAAGCTCTCCTTAAAATTTGACTCATTCTTCCTTGATGCTCTTTAGCCCCGGTCTCCCTGGCTCTTCCTACCCTCTCTCCTCTAACCCTCTCTTCAGGTTGGCTCTGTAGGATGTTCACATCATTCAGTAGAGACGAGAAGGTGTTCGTCACATGGTCTAGGATTTCCAGCTGTCGGAAACGACCTGAAGAAACAAGAAAAGCAGAAGTTTTAGATTAGTTCCTTTCAACAAAACTGTGCTAATGCAGTAGATAATGCAGTGAAAACTGAAGGGTTGGTTGTCATGTGATTTTCAAAATGGGAAGGATTTTAAGCTCCTGAAACTCAAGTTGCTTTTAGTCCTTGTTTTTGCTATTATGGAGATAATTCCCCTATGTAACAAGAAATTCCTGTGTTATGGAGAGAAAGTGAGTTCCTCTTAAATTTAGTGAATATGCAAAACTATCTAGATTCATGCAGGCCAATAGTTTTTAATGTATTGATCCATTAAAAACTATGGACATGTGTGAATCTATATACATATGCATATCAAGTTAAATGATAAAGAATGAACTGAGCTCTTTGGACACAAAGCAGCCTGAGTATTATTTCCACAGCTTCATGTGGTAGATGCCATCACCTCCACCATCTCCAGTTGCCTATGAGTGTACAGTGATCCTGGCCTGTGGAGTCAGGAGGCCTGGATCTCAATCCCAGGTCAACCATCCTTGGAAGTTTGACCCCAGAGTACCTGAAATAATAGATATATAGTGCTAAACTCCACTGTATATTTATTGCCAGATATAGTAAATGGTCAGTTTCATTTAAAATCTGGGGACTCATGACTGTCTTATGTATGTTTTACATCTGCTATGAGCATCAAAACAAAGTTGCAAAAGTTCACTGCTATATAAATATTACCTGTTAAAATAAATGATTACAAATGTGCAAGACTCAGGAAGGGAATCTATTTTCCTCGGTCTTTCAAGAGAAAATGGTCATTAATGTGAAAACGCACTTGTCTTTGAAAACAAACCAGATCAATTTGTAAGCCTTTCTGAACAATTTGGCCTCAACATTGGAGCCACATATGCAAGTATTGACTTAGTATAGGGAGAGCCCTAATTCAGTAAGGGTTAATCAGGGGACACCTTACCAGTTTGAAATAAAAGGTGAAAAATACCTTGATATCTCAAGATAATTAAGCCACAGTAATGAAAACAGAACACTTTGATTTTATTGCCCACCCTCCTTCCATGCCTGAGTCAGCATGCAAGGTTGCATAGCTCAGCAATGAACAAGGACCACACAGGTGAACGAGGGTGCTGTCCTCTGAGCTATTGTTTGCACCAGCACGATGATGCTACTGACTCGTCCCTGAGCACATCCTTGTGCCTACCTGTGTCTTTCACCCTAAAGGAGAAGATATTGACTGATCACCCTTCTACTCCAAAAAGTATGAGGGATTTCTCACAGAGGGCTGTGCTATTCTTTCAAGAACTATAGGAACTCTTGTGTTGGGATGTTTCAGAATAATTCTGATTAAACTCCTCCCACCAAGTTAGATGTTAGTTGAAACTAATCTCTTTTGTGAGCCAGAGGGTATGACTGAGTCATAATTCAGCTTTTATGATTGTCTTCCATCCTTCCCATAGCAGGTTTTTATACTTAGACTAAGGCAAAACCTATCAATTTAATTGGTTTGGTCAATTCAGAGAACATAACAGTCTAAAGTGGGGGGATATGTATTTTCTTTTATTTTTGCCTTTGGGTAGATTGATCAATGGACCAATTGGTTTTCATCCTCAAGTTTATTTTTTTTTGTATTGACTTAGAATGAGACATACTTTTCCAATCTGTCTTTTGAACAGTCAACTAATTTTGTCATTGCTAGTTTTACATTTGACCTTTTCAACGTTCTTGAATTAAAAGTGAACTGGTTAAGTGTTACATAGAGGAAATAAGAGCAGATCAGGCTTTATGGGACCAGGGACCAACTCCTAGTTTTACTATAATCCATGTGTCCATTTCATTTGTAAAATGTTTACTTCGTAGATGGGCTCAAATGCTACTCAAATATTGGTGCTAATATTCTCCACAAATAAAGAATTGGTCTAAGAGCTTGCATCTCTGTGCTGTTCAGAAGAGGAGATAATGAAGAACAAGCTAAAAGGTAAAAAAAAATTTACATCACAACATGGTCAGGTGGACATACCCTTTTGGATAAAACTCATTTTAACCACATGAGAATGGAGAGCCATTTTAACCACATGAGAATGGAGAAATGGAGACTGAAATGAGAAGTTCAAGTGAAGTCTTTGTTCCAGATAATTATTTGAGAAAAACACTTCATCTCCCCTGACTTTCCTTTCAAGAATTTATTAATTTAAAATAATTTATTTCAGGAACAGAACTTTGCCATTTTCCTTATCTCAGAATTACTCAAACTCTGTTCCTTGGAGATGGTCTTTGGTGCTCCAAGAGGGGTTCTGCATGTAAATGATTTTGAAAATGCCACACTTCATCTGCTCCATGAGACTAAAATGCACCTTTGCATATTAAATCAATCCTGTAGTAAATGAACCTGTTTAACTGCAAGGTATCTTTCCCCCAAATCATTCAAGCAACAGTACATGTATCCCAAGAACATCCTTAATAATATCCTAGAGAAAAGTATTCCATTGGCCCCCACTGGGGAAATATAACAGCATGCACAATCACTATAAGGGTTAGGCATAGTTAATCCACAAATCTGCAGGTACAACAGATCAATAACTACTGCTTGGAGTTCAAGGTATGATCCGTAGTGCTCTAAGCCTCATAGGTACTGTACACCATCCACTAGCCCATCCCATCTAATACTGTGGTCCACCTGACCCCTCCTTGCCATCGCTGAGATGCCAATGCCACAGGGTCTTCACTTACCATATAAATTAGGATTCTCAGTATCCATCCGCTGCTTTTGGGCTTCAAGAAAAACACGGATGTTGATTCCTCTGGCTGCTGAGCCACAACCAAGGAACCTGGCTGGGATTTGAGTGCAGATGTCTGGCTCGTCAGCACCAAATCCCAGATCTAAGAGAATCTCCACTGGATCTTTCTCCCAAAATTCCAGCCATTCAGGAATGCTGTGAGAAAAATATGAATATCTTTATCCAACAACACCTCACTTAAGGATAAGTCTTTTTTTTTTTTCTAGTCACCCAGTCTTCCAGAAATTGAGTGAAAAAGGATCCTGAACAGAAAAACAGATGGTGCTTTTGCTAGATCTCATATATACTTACTTAAAGGACAGTTGGTCACCGCACCCGGGGACTGCTTGCCTCTACTTTACATACAATACCATGAGTTTATCCATCTGGCTTTTCATTTCCCAATGGACAGATGTTAAATTAGATAGGGTAGGAATATCGTAGAATGCAAGTCAGAGACAGTATGCTGTCAACCACAAAGAAGTGGTAATTGCAAGCAAGAGAGGAAACAGGGAAAGACTGAACAGTAGACTTGGAGAAGAATATTTTTAAAAGTAGCAGTCTGGGGCATGCTCAGCTATATAAATCTGCTGAGGATATTACTAAATGCAAACTATAAGGACTGATGTTATAAATAATGACTTTAAGTTCCTAAGTAGAATTAAAATATATTCTGTTTTTTCCTTTTTGAACTTGGCTGAGAAATAAGAAATGCCTTTGTCAAATTGTTCTAGTCTTCTTTGGCACTGGAAATGATAAAAATTGGTTATCTGGAATTTGTCTTTATGTATACCAACCTACTCCCCAACTATTGAGCTCCTCTGGGTTGGAATTTTTAAAACTCACAGACTCTATGGGAATCAGAACATGTGATAAGATTTTATCAGGTTTGCTTTGCTTTTTTGGTGAAGTTGCTGCTTGCCTTTACAAGCAATGCTAATGAGCTTATTTGGGATAGTTGAGATGACTGGGCTGTAGGGACCTGTGGTCTCACAAGCTGGCCCACTCAATGATACTATCAGCATCCAGTTACACTTTCTGATGTGACAGGGAGATCTGGTGTTTTGCCTCCTGATTCAATCAAGTAAGAAAAGGGGGTCCAAGGACCCTTCCTGGGGGGCTTAGTGAGCTTGTCTTGATATTTAAATCATCAAAAATAATTGAAGAAGTGAGGATGCCAAGTTATCAATTACATGAACACAGGCACCGTGACATAAAAAGAAAAAAAAATCTGGTGAGAAATCTAAGTTGTACAGGGAAGATTCAATCTATGATCCCATCAACCCCATTGTACAAAATTTTATTCGACCCATTATTAAACATTTATCATGCTTGAGGCTCTATGCTAGGTAGCAGCGACACAAAAATGAAGACATAGAGCCCCTGCCTTCCAAAGGGTATAATCTCACGGTCAATAGCATTATTGATTAATTTGTCTTTACAAATGTTTTCATATTATTATTAAATATCATTAACTTTTAATTTTATATTTTCTTTGCAAAAATACTTAAAATACTTACCTTGTTCAAAATTATAATATTACATGTAAATCTCTCCTTCCCTTTAATTATTACCCCCCACCAGTCCTGACCCCTTTCCTGCTAAATCTATGCATATCCTTCAGGATATTTTCTATGTAGTTACATACAGGCTTTATAAATAGTAATATATTCTCTATATCTTTCTGCATCTTTCTTTTTTCCCTTAAAAGATATAGCCTGTATATTTTATTTGGCCATTTCCCCATTAGTCAATATTTAGCCTGTTTACAATTTCACTGACTCTTTTGTATTGTTCTTGCTAATAGGAGTTTGCAAATCCTTTATTCAGTCTCTCATCCATTCATTCAGCAAGTATTTCTCTAGCACGTATTTACAATTTCATGAAATCCACTGTTGCCCAGAACAATTTCTCTGGAAGACAAGTGCCTGAACAGCACATACCTTTGTGGCACACTTGCAGTAGAATGGCAAGAATTGAAACTGGTCCCTCTGGATAGGGTGGGCTTTTCTGAAAACTGATGCAGAGATCTGCAATGGGAGGGGAAATACCAACAAGGAGATGCGTTGATTTCGATAGTTCCCAGGAGGTCACTGTCAATCTTTCCTTTCTAGAGCAAACACTTGCATGTCTTCTTAGTTCCTAATAAACCCACAATGGCCACGCCTTTGGAGAAGACTGAGCCTGCAGCTAAGGGGCTGCTCCTTTTTTCAGAGTGTGGTGTTACAGAAGGTGTGAGAATTTAAGTGTTAGGTGCCCGCTAGTGCTCATTATAAAGGTGACAGAATGTCTCACTGTTGACAGATGGTGAATCATTGGGGAACCTTTCAGGAACACAGCTTTGCTGGGCTCCAACTTGGGGGAAGAAGTTAAAATTACACATTGAAATAGGTACAGCGAACAGCCACTGAAGCGACTCCATGTTAATTCTCATAATGGAGAAGGATTTCATATTGCATGGCTAACAATCTCTAAGTGCTGTCCCCAGGGTTCCTGGGACCATCCGTATGCAACAGTAACAAACTCCTTTATTACTGAAAAATGAGCATCACTCTATCCAATAGGCATGCATTGCACATCATTTGAAGGCACTTCCAAAGAGAATGGCACTCTATTTAATGTTCAGCTTTATAGAGCTCAGTTATACCATGGAACACATCTAGCATCATCAAATACAATAGACAGGTGGCATAAAATTAGAATTTATCAAAGAACACAATATAGACAGCAATTTTCCCAAGGACATCAAGTTACCTTACATAGGCTGCTGAATTTTCTTAATCCTATCCACATTTAGTAAGAAAAGCTGAGCCAAGTGTGATGATGCATTCCTGTAATCCCAGTATTTGGGAGGCTGAGACAGAAGGATTGCAGGTTTGAGGACAGCCTCAGCAACTTACAAAGACCCTTAGCAACTTAGTGAGACCATGTTTCAAAATGAAAAATAGGGCTGGGGGTGTAGCTTGGAGGTAGAATGATCCTGGGTTCAATCCCCAGTACCACAAAAAAAAAAAAAAAAGGAAAAGAAAATCTGGGTCGGTCCTACTTCTTTGTTTAATTGTTTCTTTCCATTAAGGCTGAGAAATAGCATGTTTCTCAATAGTAAGATCTCTAGATTTAAAAGACTATTGACCTTGTCGGGAGGCAGTAAATAGCTTTCCATTTATTGCTTCGCCTCAGTTTATATTAGCCGTTCATAATTTAGTTTTCATTTTGGATTTGAGGGTCACACCTTATTTTGTAATGTGCAGCAGAGCCATCCAGAAGTAGTCCTGGACTTGAATCTAGAAGAATGCACATGTAGTCCCTGTTCTAGAAAATCCAGGGGAGCAAGAGCTGGTCACTGCACCCAGCCCTCATCTTCCTCTTTGAGAAAAGAAGACGGTTGTGGGAAGTTGCCTGGGTCTCCTTGCAGCATTATGCTTCCATGAGTAGCAAAACAACCAACTCTTTAATGGGGTGGGCTATGGGAAATAACATTTCAGGTATGAACCATAGGACCGAAGCAGTATAGTAATGCATATTTAGTTTTTAGCTAGTTGGAATTATACTGAAATTAAAAGCGTTCTAACCTCAAAAGAGTTCATAATTTTTCCCGGTGTTTCTTAAACTAGTACGTCTGGGGTGGGAGCATGGCTCAGTCATTGGCTTTTCTATTAAGTTTGCTGATGCTGCTGGTCTGGGAATGTCACTTGGGGACCCAGACTTTAAACATTTTAAGAGATTCTCATTGCTTTCAATCTAACTTTGGAAATTGTGTGTATTATTGTCCTATAAATAGCATGATGATTAATACCATTGGCAAAATGAAAATGTGAATGTAACTCTTTTCTGAGCAGGTCCTAATAAACAGTTGTATTACAGTAGAATGTCATTTATACATAGGTTCTTATGTTGATTTGATTTTCTTATTCCCTTATGATATCAAAGGCAATCTTATATCTCCTAAGCTTGTGAAAACGTTCTAGGCACTAAACCAGTCACCTTTCATGAGATCCCAAATTCATGGCATTTTTAATAAACTTTCTCACTTCTGTTTCATTTGTCAACGATATGGCTACAGCTGGGAGCAATGGAGTATTCCTGTAATACCAGAGACTTGGGAGGGTGAGGCAGGAGGATTGCAAGTTTGAGGACAACCTGGGCAACTTAGCAAGACCTGTCTCAAAATATTTAAAAAAGGCTTTGGATGAAGCTCAGTGGTAGAGCACCCCTGGGTTCAATTTCTAGTATGATAATGATGATGATGATAATAATGATAATAATAATGTGGCTATAAGATAGTGAAGTCACTGATTCTGCTACCTACCTCATGTAGTCTTTCACAGTCATTTGAACCATTCCTTGTTCATGCACAGAAACTGCAACAACAACAACAACAAGAAAAAGTGGAGATAAACTTAATTTCCTTGTATATCATGGAAGATTTTCTCACATCCAAATGAGTCAGTGTGGGACTGAATTTCCATATCCAGGGTTGTATTGGCATAAAATAAAAGGCATGTCTGTAGTGAACAAGACAGAATATAATTGATGGATCAATGATGTTACAAGCACTTAAAGAAACTTACCTGCCTGACAAAGAGAGAAGTCAGCAGTAAACGGAGGAGTCAGCAATTTCATGGAGGAAATGGGATTCATCTTAGATTTTTAAAAATGGAAGGAATTTGATGGATGGGAAAGAGGTATTGTCATTACAGAAGAGGAAAAAAAGTGTGTATAAAAAGTGCTACAGTTAGCCTGATTAGATCACAGAGGATTGGGGGAGGCTTCTCATGGTACACAAGGCCCTCTGAGGACCAAGGGGGTGGGGGAAGAGGAACACAGGAAGGAACCAGCATTCAGTGAGCATCTCCCATTTATTTGTATCATCCAATACTTCCAACAGCCTTTTAATTTAGGACCTAGCCTCATCTTTCAGAAAAAAAAAAAAAAACTGGGACTCACTGAAGTTTAGTAAAGGGCCAGTGATCATGTAGTCAAAGGTAGCATATCTAGGGGACTATTACTATCTTCATTATTGATTATATCAGTAACTGTTACTATTATTTAGCACTACTTTGTGTAAGGCAGTGTGCTAAGCATGTCACATGCACAACCTCTTTCAATTTTCACAGCAAATCTACAAAATAGGCATTATTATTTCCCACTTAATAGAATGGAAAACCAAGGCTCAGGGAGATTACATAAATTCCTCATGATCAGTAAAATGCCACTTCTTTAGTTTGTTGTCATTTTATTTCATTCAAAATGCCACACTGCCAACAGAATGTCTTGTAGTTTATTTGAAAGCCAGAACGAGGAGTTTATTTGTGTATATCAGGACATGGAAAACCATGACTGGTTTTTGAGAAAACAAGTAAATGTGAGAAAGATGATGCTAAAAATCCATTTGCCTGGTGGTGGTGCTGAGGACAGAACTTCTGAGGATATGCATGTATTGGATTCCAGAGAAGCCCACTAAAGCGCCATTGCAGGACCAGACCCTGTGTCATGACATAACATGAGGCTGACATCTGCAAAAGGAAATTCTCAGAACATGGGCAGATTCCTCAGAAGGTTCGGCAGTCTCATTTCCTTTCACTTGTGGCTGCCCTGGGTACAAATGTGTGATATATATATAAAACTGGGAAGTGTTACCACTCTGTACTTTTATAGAACATGAAGTTTTCCACCATAAGAAAGATAATACAGGTTGAGAGAAATTTTGGATGAACAAAACTGAATGACTGAAACATAGGAAGGAATGTTGAAAATAATAAAGGGCTTTAGTTTGAGGCCGGGATTCTTGTCTGATAGCAGTCTACAAACAGACCTCAATTTATCTCTAAATGTGTCTGTGAATGTTAAATTCAGGGGTTGGAGTTAGAAATACCCCTAATTTTAAGCAGATTTTTTTTTTTTTGCGGTACTGGGGATTGAACCCAGGGGTGTTCTAACCTCCGCGCTACACCCCCGGCCCTATTTTTTATACTTTATTTTGAAACTGGGTCTCATGAAGTTGTGGAGGGCCTAAGTAGAGAGAGAGAGAGAGAGAGAGAGAGAGAGAGAGAGAGAGCTGAGGCTGGCCGCAAACCCGGATCCTCCAGTCTCTGCCTCCCAAAGTACTGGGATTACAAGCGTGTGCCACCACACCCGGCTTAAGCAGATTTTTTTAAAGGCTCTGCTACCCTGCTAAGTCAAGGGGATAACTGGTCTAGAAAGATAAAGACTGGAGATAAAATAGTAAGATGTAAATAAATACAGGATTTATAACTAAGCCCAGAATATACAACTACAGTTTAGTGAATTAGAGAACAGATAAAGAATAGATACAGTAAATATCTACCCTACAAACAAATGGAACTCTGTCACCACAAGAAAGGCCTACCACAGATAGGCTGAGAAACATAAATCTATTTCAAAGGCTGAAATACGGAATGAGGATGTACTCCACTCCACTCCCAAGTCTACTCCTACAGCAGACATCATTAATCGACTGCAGTTTCTCATTGAGCCTAAATAGACTCTCAAAATCTTCAGAAAAGCCACTTGGTACATATCATTGGAATTATTTTGTAAGATGAAGTATATCTGCCATCCTTTGTGTAAAATAACCTTCCTGAGTGGGTAGTTGGGGGAAAAAAAAGAATAATTTGGGGCCATGTACCTAAATGTCAGGTGTCAATAACTTGAATGAAATACATAACTACATCATAAAACATTCTAGAGAATGCGTTCTTTCATTCTGATCTTCCTTTACCATAGGGGGAACCTCCAGGAGCCAGCATTTGAAAACTGCCAGAGTTTGAAAACTATCATCTATTCAAGACGCCAATCTTTCATCTAGACAGGCATTACTAATCTATTGCAGCACACTTGCTTACTGAACTCAACTTAGTCTCAGAACTTCTCAGACTTGTAAAACCATTATAAGTTGATTGAAATGATCACAGTAAAGAAAGCCACCTTATTAATGCCATAAATGCAAGTATAGCATAATTTTTTAGGCAGTCATATTATAACAACTTGGTGCCATGATGAATTAAATAATAAGGTGCCCAATTGGAAGTTACAATCAATTTTTTATCATTTCAAGTAATTTCTCCCATTTTTCTCCCACCTTCCCATCTTCATACCGGCACTACCTCTATCTCCTACTTTGCATGTATCTCACAAAGTAAGCCTCCATTCATGCCCGGGAGAGTGCTTCTGGAGAATTCTGGAGTTTCTGAGCACTCCTCCTTGCCTAGAACTTTCCACAGTTCTGGGACATTTGGCTTATATTCTCTAGAACTTTCCACAGTTCTGGGACATTTGGCTATATATTCTCTAGAACTTTCCACAGTTCTGGGACATTTGGCTATATATTCTACCAGTGCCCTTGTGCTCAACACTGCCTCAATCTTTTTCGGTTGTCTACTATTGCTCTGGGTTTCCTAGAAAGAGTGAATGAACAGGCATGCCCAGGTCAGAGATCTTGTACTGTGACCACACCGAATTGCTCCAACTGTCAGAGAGGAAATGATCCATTTTCAGATATTAATGAGGGTCAGCTCAGCCTTGCTGAACTAACCCTGCAGAAAAACTAGTTGCCCAGAAAGATCTAGTCACATAGGATCTGGAGGCTTTCAGCCGGGGCTTCCTCATGGATTCCAGAGTCCACACAGATCTGCTCTCCACGCCCCTCCACCCTGCCACCGTTGTTAGAGGCATCTGGTTGCCAGGAAACCGAGGACAGCCTCCAGCAGGAAGAGAAGGTACTAAAGGTGATGTGTTTTCTAGGGCACATGCAAAGTGGACCTGGTTTGGTCGCAAGTGTGGGGTTTGCTGGTCCGATGGCTTTACAGTTTTAGCACCAGCTGGGAGAAGGCCTTTCTGCCCTCCACAACACAGCCAGCCTCCTGTGAGGTCCAGCCTCACAATTAGGGGCCAATAAACCCTGTCACCAGACCCCCACCCTCACTAACGTACAAACACAGCTTTTACATTCTTTCCCATACGCCTTATCCTCTTTCTTCTCGATCTTGTTAAAAATGACACAAATGTCGATCTACAGCCAATGCATTCAGACACTAGCCTTCTCCGCTGCCAAGCTTAAATATTGGAGAAAACCAAGCCAAGGAAAACCGGTATCATTTTTTTTTAAACTCACAAGATAAGCCTGATTTTTAAAATTGTGATAAAATCATTAAAATTTAATTTGCTTCCTTGCTTGATTGCCACCTTATATTCCCGGGCTCCCTAGGTCCTGAGAGACCAAGTGGTATTTTCACAGTGTTTCTGTAGCTGACTTCCTCTTGATGGCCGGGAAAGCAGCACTTGGCCTGCCCAGCACCCAGATGCAGGGAGGTTAGAGTCTTGGACAGGCCATTCTGAAACTATTATTCTTTGCCTGTTGAACCATTCGTTCTTTTACCCTCCCCTCATTTTGCTAATTTGTAAGGTAAACTGCTTGGAGCCTGAGGATGGGCCTGTCAGGGTCGGGTCCTGTTTCCAAGAATGGAGGCACAAGCTGCTGTCCCATGATATGCCGATTCTCACAGGGACTTGGATTCTTGAACTTTCCATAAAACTTGGAAAAGCCAGCAGCCCTGGCCAAAGTGTCTTCAGGGCAGCAATCTGTTGAAGGCAACAGGCTCTCCAATTTTCTGTAGTCTCTCTACTACCTGCTTCATTTGTTAGTGATTACCTGCCTGGCTCCTGGAAACATCTGTCTCTGCCACCTCTTATCAGAGTGATGTGCAGAAAGTGTCACAATGGGACTCACAAACTGCTCCTGTTACCCCAGGTTTCCTCAAACTTCTGCAGGCATCAGGCTTGGGCCACCCCAGGCAGAAAATAGGGCCCTTATAGATGTACCTGTATCTAACATACAAAGCCCTACTAGCCAGGCCCTCCCCAATTCCACACTTGCTTCTCTAAATTTTCACCTCCACCCCACCCCAGGATACCTTTATTAATTTCCTTTTTCTTTTCCTTCCTACTTTGTTTTTGTTTTTTGGTACTGGGGATTGAACACAGGGGCATTCTACCTCTGAGCTACACCTCCAGTCCATTCTTTTCTTTTCCTTTCTTTTTTCTTTTTGTGAAGCAGGGTCTAAGTTGCTGAGGGTCTCACTAAGTTGCCGGGGCTGGCCTCCACCTTGCAATTCTCCTGTCTCAGCCTCCCAAGCACTGAGATTACAGGCATCTACCATGGTGCCAGGTACCTTTGTTAAATTTTTAAAAACAGATTTTACTCTCTAAAATCACTGGGGGAAGGAGAAAGGAAAAACAAGTTAAGTCCTGTCACCTCCAAGTTCCCTAAGGATTGACTTTGGGAAAAATTAAAGCAAGAAAAAAGTCCTTGCTCTATTCAATACATTCCATTCCATGGGTTACAATTCCAGTTCTTCTAGATACTTGAGTCTCCAAGCACCCTCCCTACTGTTAGATGGACTTGTGCCATCTGAAGCAGCAGATACTGCACTTAACCCTGCAAAATGTATTACTGGGGAAGATGTAGTTAGATATGCAGAAGGCACTAATTAGCACCTTTATTGGCTTAGAAAGCATTTTTTATTTTGGTTTTCCTAAGCATTTCTGACTGATTCATGGAAGACATTTGGTTCTTTGGAATATCGTCCAATAGACTAATCAAATTACATTTTCACAGGGCTCCAAAATAATAGCATTCTGCAGCTTTCTGCATGTTTAACTCCTGCATGACCAGGACACTTAGGAGAGGCAGTCAGCAGTGTGTGTTTGTCTCAGATGGCAAATTATTAAACCACATTCTACATAAAAAAAAGAGGCTCTTACATTCTGCCTGACTCTCATGCTCAAAACCTTAGTTAATTGGAATGCTTCGTCCTTCTTCCCCCCCACACCTGTTTATTTTCAAGATGATGTGACTCTTCTTCTCCATTCACTGCTGACTCCAGCATAGGTCCATGTCACCTCATGCCCGAGTCAATGATAACCTCTTCCCATACATGGGCCCCCTTCCCACTGCCAGGGCAAACACTGGGGTCTGCCATTTCTCATGGTAGTGAGTTCAGAACTCACCACAACAGAGATGGCAAATGTGTAACACCCTTGCTTCTCTTCCCCAACACTCCACCTATGGCAGCTACCTCTAATTATTATTATAAATCATTCACAACTCCCTTTTCAAGTAAATGGAGATATGACACCAAAAATCCTAGTCATCCTAGAACTCAGTTACAACTGCCCATCCACTTGAACCACTTCTGTGCCGTTCCCGTCCTCTGACATCAAGAATGATTCCCTCTTTCTGGATTTTCAGACTTTTGTAATCTGTCCACACCCTACTTAACAGAAAAATTTCCACCCTTGCTGTCTGGCATGAAACCATCTCTCCAGTCTGATCACTTTCTCTATGCGTTCCTGCACACATTTAGTTTTCTTCTCATTTCTGAGCCTTTGTTCAAACTCCTAGTACTTCCACCAAATTAATTTTTTTTGCTTTGATTCTTTTTTTCTGAAACCATATCTTCTTTCACAGACCAGCTCTAGTCTTATCTCTTTTGTAAAGATTCCCTAATCTGAGAACATCATCTTCATTATGTTTTACTAAAATCCTTCTGTTAGTTATCTTTGGGGCTATTGGATGATTAAAAGATGATTCCTACTCTAGCAGGGATTACAATTTTTTATCTTTGGGGGGAGTGGAGGGTTGGAGAAAGATCATTTCCCTAATAATTCGAGGCAGCTCAGGTGGAGTGACCCAAGTGGAGAACCCCAAATGGATATTATTGGTGTTCCAAAGAGAAATTGTATCTCAACGCAGAAGTCAGGAAGGGCCTTATAGAGAACATGGGACTTGGTTTAGGCCTCAAAAAAAAAAAAAATAAAAACTCTGTAAGAGGTTATCAGAACAGGAAAGACTTTAAGACAAGAGATATTGAATGAAGGAAGCTAAAGAACCAGGAATGTAATATGAGGAGATAAGACTAGAGGGTCTAGTAGAAAAGTTGGTAGGATATATTCTAATTGTGATAATCCTGGAAAAAATAACATAGAGCTGTGAATGTAGTTCAGAGGTAGAATGCCTCTCTGAGCTACATTCAATTCCAGTACCACATACACACACACAAAGAACCAAGGGCCTGGGCATGATGGTGTATTCCTGTAATCCCAGTACTTGACGGGTTGAAACAGGAGGATCATAGGTTTGAGACCAGGCTCAGCAACTTAGCACAACAGCTTAGTGAACCAAGCAAGACCCTGTTTCAAAACAAAAAATAAAAAATAAAAACAAAAATAAAATAAAAAGGAATGGGGTATAGCTTGGAGGTAGAACGTCTCTAGGTTCAATCCCCAGCACCAAAAATAAAAAATTAATAAAAAAGAGAACCAAGGTTATACGTTTGTATGAAGCACCTCAAATGATTCACTTCTCAAGTTGAGTCAAAGCCAACGTGCTTTCAAGGATATACATGTATGACCCTAAATTATTTGGCTTCTAGTTAATTTTTTAAGTTGGTGCCTGCTACCCTCTTCGTTGATCACTTAGCTGCAACCATTTCGGCCTCCTTGCTTTTTCTGGAGCACAGAGGGCATGTTGCAGCCCCACAACCTTTGTAATGTCCCATGTTCCTGGAACAGTTCATCCCCAGATAAGCAAATGTCCTGCTCCTTCACTTGTTACAGGTAGCTGCTGAAAGGTCACTTTATCTGATACCTTTCCTGATTATCTACCTTCCTGGCATAGTACATATTTATGTATTTGTTTGTTTCTTTCTTACCACCACATGTTTTTTCATTATCCCCAGTCTTAAAGGAGTGCCTAGTGTATAGGGGGCACTCAATATGTATTTGCTAAATACTGAAGAATAGAATAAAAGGGGACCTGTACAAAGTGGCGTGCCAGCAGCAGGGAAATGGAGTTGATAGCATGGCTGTTCTCCAGTCTCCAGCTTGAGTCTAAGGCTTAAAGAGAAATAAGTACAGCAGGAAGAAGCTGGAAGATGATTTGCTCCATGCATTTTCTGTAACATAGAACACTAGTAATACTGCCTTAATTTCCAGTACAGAGTCATGCAGTATAATAGAAATGAGTGTTTCTACAAATTCTGCAAGAAATAGAAAACTATAGTGGCTCAGAGGTAATGATGGTGGTGCTCGGAGGAGCAGAAGAATATGATGCTCAGGAAGTGTTGAAACAACTTTTCTGTGTGGTGACATCAAGAAGACAGTGAACGAGACTCATTCATGAAAATACCTGCAACATTTAGTGGCTCCCACAAATACTATGGAGACATTCTGTGGAAAGACCCTGTGTACCAAGATGGTGGAAATAATCCATCAAAATTGGGGTACCGATTATATTGTAACCTAATTGGTACTTAGAGACTGGTGAGACCCGATCAAATTCAAGTTATGGAAGTTATTAAGAAGTTAATTTTAGAACAGACTTTTTTTTAACCTCCTTATTATTTTTAGAACTGCTTTTAATTAATATTTTTCATTGAATTAAAATGTATTGTATGTACTTGTAGGTTTAAATGAAATACATTTTGGAGCATGTCTCAACATCAAAACCTTAAATTTAGGACAGTCCTTTTCTGCCACCCATGATTGGCTCACAGAAGGAAAAGCTAGAGATAAAACAAATGGTAGTTGATTTATACCAGGGTGTAGTCTTTGAAAGCACACTAGTTTCTAGTAGAACACATATGAACTTTGAAATCAGACAGACTTGAATTCAAATCATGTCTCCATCTCCTACTAGCTGTGTGGTTTTAGTCAAATTCTATAACCTGTGAGTATCTATTTCCTCAATATTTAATGAAGTATATCATCCTACTATTTACTTGAGGTGTACATGGCTACAGCTTTTAAATATACAATAAGCAGTTGATAAATGATAATAATTGTGAATTATAGTACTTATCATTACTTTTGAGTAAAAAAATGTGTGGAGATCAGAAACCTAGTGAGCCTCAGAAAAATCACAATAACCAGTTATTATGCATTATTTTCTCAGTTTCACCAATTTTCTAAGAGTTTGGATTCTTGTAATTCAAAATTTCTGAAATTAAAGTAGCAAGAGTATTTATGGCTTTATTCATAGGTGAATTATTTGATGATTTTTTTCAGCATTACCGAAGTATAATTGACAAATAAAAATTATGTCTGTTCAAGATGTACCATGTGTTTTGATATACACACATATTGTAGAATTATTATGATAATTAAGCTAATTAGCATATCCACTACCTCACACAGTTGCTTTTTTTCAAGGTAAGAATATTTACGATCTCCTCTCTTAAGCACACAGACAGCACTGTTAACTACAATCACCATGCTCCACATTAGAACTCACAAGCTTCTTCATCAAGTTTGTACCTTTGGCCAACTTGATGTATCTTTTTAATTTTAAGATCCAGATGTGACCATTTTGTATTCCATAGACACTTGATTGATATAAAAAAATAGTGTTGTCCCACAGGGAAATTTCAAACTCAGGAGAACCGTGTTCTTATCCCAGACAGCTGGAGCTCAGGTGTAGGAAGACCTGGAGAGAGATGCTCGCGGCTCACCCACACTGCGCATGCTCTGGCTTTCCTCTGAGGGCTTTCCATGCATCACAGGCGTCATAAATTTCTATCAGTTTTCTAGAGAGGCATCGTGGTTGTACAGCCAGACAGATCTAAGTTCAAAGTTCAACTCCATTACCAAGTAACTGGTCTACTTTGGGCAAGGACTTAACCTTTCTGAGCCCCACTTTTCTCCTTGCGAAATTTTATCACAGTGGTAGTCACCTGAGAAGATGGTTCTGGTAAATGGGCTAAATCCATAAAATACCTACCATGTACATTTTCAATACATGTGAATCCCCCTGCAAGTCCTACTGATGAAGAGGCCGAAGGGCCACGGGCTAGTGACTTCTCCTAGCACCAGGATGGTGAACAGGGTCTACAGTGGGTCGACCAGCTGCCAGCTTAATAAAAATGAGACCTTAGGTACCCATGGAAGAGCATAAAATCCAAAAAAATTGCCATAAATCATTTCAGCCTTCACAGGACTCAGGAGAGACCCAGGACAGAATCCTGGAAGCCATTGCATTGGGGCCTAGTCCAGGGCCTGGAGGTACACACGAATGCTTTCAACGGGAGGCACTGGGTCCACCTGTGAGATGAGTGGACATGAGGATCTTATCACTACTCCAGTGTGTCCACACCTTAGAAGTGAGGAGACCAGCCTCAGGACGAGTTCCACTGAGAGTAAATATTGAGTACTCCTCCCCCAAATTTCATTTCTACCCAGAAACTCAGATCACGGCTTTATTTAGAAATAGGAGTTTTGCAGATATAAGTAGTTAAGATGAGGTCATACTGGATTAGCATGGGTGCTAAGTCCAATGACTGGTGTCTTTATAAGAAGAGAAGACAGTTGCTGGGCATGGTGGCACACACCTATAGTCTCAGTTCTTGGGAGGCTAAGACAAGAGAATCACAGGTTCAAAGCCAGCGGCAGCAACTTAGGCCCTCAGCAATTTAGCGAGAACCTCTTTCCAAATAAAAAGTAAAATGGGTTGAGGGTATAGCTCAGAGATAGAATGCCCATGAGTTCAACCCTCAGTCTCCCCTCCTCCCCCCAAAAAAGAAGAGGAGAAGAGACCATGTGAGGACAGATTCACAGAATACACTGATGTGGCCACAAGTCAAGAAATATCAAGGAATCCAGGAGCCCCCAGAAGATAGGGAGAGGCAGGGAAGGAACTCCAGAGGAAGAAAGATCTGCTGGCACCATGATTTTAGACTTACAGCCTCCATAGTTATGAGGGAATACATTTCTTTTGCTTTAAACCACAACTTTTCAGTGACGTGCCGTGGCTGCCCTAGGGAACTAATGCACATCCACTCCACATCCTACCAGGGCGTCATGAGTGTGGCAGGGCTATCTTACTTCCTTCCTCCTCTGCAGTTCCTTTTATTTTTCCCCCAGTTTTTCTCCCTGGGACCCTTGCCACAACCTTCAGGTCATCAGTTCCCCATGCAGTTGTCGCACCCACGCTTCTCAGGGTGGCCCTGCCCTTCACATCACAGCTGAAGCCAGCACACCAGAGCTCATGGAAGGTGGAGCCTCCGGATCCTCTGCCTGCCTCTAACCAGCTGTGACTCAGTGCAGACTGGTTAGTCTGTGCCCCGGATTCCTCACCTGTGACACAGAAACAAGACCCAACCGTGTTCCCACACAGGCTACTGAGTTTCAAATATGATCGATGAGAAAGGGCCTTGTAAAAGGGAAGGCTCAATTAAACTTGTAAGAAGCCATTCCATTATTATTAACAGCCCTGCTGAAGATGAAGGAGCTGCCACATGGAAGCCATGCCCCTCCGAGCTCAGGGTCTGACAGTGTGGTCTCCTCCAGGTCTTCCCCTCCTGTCTGTGCCTCTGCAGTCCACTGACCTGATTCCAAGGAAGCCAGGCCATGATTCTCTTTAATTTCTGGAATGTCCTTTCTACATTTCAAACACAACCAGAATCCAACACCTCTCTCTATAATAACTGCTACTCTCCTGGTCTAAAGCCCCATCCTTTCTACTCTGAATTACTTCAGTAGCCTCTTAACGGGGCTCTCTGAGTCTACCTTCTCCAGCTCCCTCCTGCCTATAGTCTATAGCAGCCACCTAGATGTTAATAGTTATTGATGGAGCTGGGTGTGGTGGTACATGCCTGTAATCCCAGTACTTGGAAGGTTGAAACAGGAGAATTACAGGTTCAAGGCCAGCCCAGGAACTTAGTGAGACTCTCAGCAACCTAACAAGACCCTGTTTCAAAACAAAAAATAAAAGGTCTGTGGGTATAGCTGGGAGGTAGAATGTCTCTGGGTTCAATCTACAGTAAATAACACACACACACACACACACACGCACACACACACACACGCACACACATACACGCGCACACACACACAGAGTTACTGATGGCTCCATAACTATTGTCAGGGTCTTACCATGACCCAGGCAAGACACAAGGTCAGGGGACTCTGGGATACCATCTGAACTATTATGAACACAAAGGTACTTAAATTTGATTTATTGGAAAGAAATCTTAAGGAATTTAGGCATCATGGAACTTTTATATTAATAAAAAGCAGCTTGTAAAGGAAGAAATTTCAATGATACACTTAGTTTTGTTTTTAAGTAAAAACAAAATTTAAACTCTTAGACAATGGTCAATCTTCATTTAAGATAGCAGTGGGGGAAGTGAGATAATTAAAGCCAGTGAAGTAAGTTACTATTAGACTAATAATTTCTCCCTCTAGTCTTTAAACTCCTAATTTATATTCATTTTTGTCACAAATTCTTTATGGCATTTAATCAATTTAAAAAATACTTTTTTCCGAATTTTAACATCTAGGAAATCAGGATGTGTCTTGTAGTCAGTGCTGCCTTTTATGTATAACCACCAGGTTTTATTTTATCTATCTGTGTGTTACTTATAAAACAAGTACATTTTATAATTGAGGGATCTCAGATTCTATGAAATATGGAATTTCATTTACTGAAGTTGGAATCTGTGAGACCTGTAATTAAATTTCTTTTTCTTTTTATAATGTCCTTATCAAATCTCAGTGAAACAAATGGTGTACATTTTCAGCCTCAGAAATACTTGTATGGCTTGCTTTAGGATTTAGTCATTGTTCTCTAGAATGAATTTATGATTAGAGAGAAAAGATAGAAGTAATTTTGAGACCAAATAAAAAAGAGGGAGAAACTAGATTTAGAAAGAAAAGTACAATACAGTATGAGGGAAAATTAAACGATTTAATCTCCATAACCGTATCCTTGCAAATGTCTTCCTAGAACCCAGAAAGTTTCCTGCTATGAAATGTTTGATGATGTGGCAAGAGGCCTGGTTTCAGCCCTTAAGCTGCTGCGGGGGAAACACCTACCTTTCTGAGCCTTATCAATCAAACGAAAGGATTGAGGTCTGATCTATTTCTAGGAGCCTCTGATAATCCTCATTTTAGGAAGATTTATTCACAGAGACATTTTTCACACATTTATCTCATACTCAGCTCCACAAAATATAACTGTTCTGGGTTCTCTTGCCTTACCAATGTGATCGATGACTTCCTGAACATTCTCATTTACAGAGACACTATAAAAGAAACAAAAGTATTATGAGTCAAACAATGTATGTAAATAAATTATGCTAATTTTTAAAAAATTAAACTGATGTGTGCAAATGCAGAGTCAGATTTTATTAAGAGAGGACTTTTGAAGCCAGGTGTGGTGACACGTGCCTATAATTCCAGTAGTTGGGAGTCTGAGACAGGAAGATCACAAGTTTGAGGCCAGCCTCAGCAACTTGATGAGATTCTCAGCAATTTAGTGAGCTCCTGTCCAATAAAATAAAATAAAAAGGGCTGAGGGTGTGGCTTGGAGGTAGAATTCCCTTGGGTTTAATTCTCAGTACTACACAAACGCACACACACACACACACACACACACACACACGAGAGAGAGAGAGAGGGAGAGAGGGGGGAGAGAGAGAGAGATGGGGGACTTTTGGAAATCAGTGAACAGTCAAAGATTCAAATAGCATTTTGTTCTGTACTTTGATAGCATTTGTAATTATAGGGTAATTCTTCAAGTACTCAATTAATATAGAAATCCCTCCACACCCCACCTTGGCCATGCAGGGTGACCCACACTGCTTTCGTGAGAAAACACACTTGCAAGAGAAACGTGTAAAGCACAAAGACACACTTACAAGAATCCAGAGTCCAGCCACTGCTGGATGCTTTCCTCTTTGGAATCTTCTATAAATGAGAAAGAAACAGACTAGTTAGTCAAAGCACAGCCAGCTAAAATGACTCCACTGTCTCATTCGGCCACTGCTCAATAGTTCTGTTTCCTACACCGTTGCATGTTTCTAGAAGCATACTCATTTTTCCCCCTGAAGGCACGACCTCCTGTTTTCCATAATCAGCTTTTCCTGAGAATGCAGTCTAAGCTTGCCAAAGGATTGTAACTTGAAAAATAACGAAAGAAACCATTAAAAGAGGAGAAAAATAAGTTGGCGAAAGAGCAAGAGATGTTAGAATAATTTTGGAATTACCTGGTGTGAACACCAAGGACGCAAAAGCATACGAGACTTTTGTCTTTCTCCTTTGGGTAGAAATCGCCGTGGAGCCTCTCCTGATTGAATCACGACATTTACCTAAGGCAACCGGCCAGTGATGTTTATTTGCAAAGAGTTCTCTGCCAGGTTAGAAACCAAATTTGCATTCATTCCAGGGACAAATTGCTCTAGAGTCCCCAGATTGCCAAAGGCACCCTGTGTTAAAAAGGCATCCGTCTCTTAAGGTGGATCTCTAGCACTGGCTCAACAAATAGTCAACAGGCAAAAAAGGAAGGCTATAAAGGAATATTTTCTATTAAAAATTGTTTTTCATTCCAGTTGGCTATCATCTGCCCTGGGCTAGTAGTCTTTGACTTTATTCTTCCAAATAGTGACGTACCTGAATTATCCCCATCACAAGTGTCAGGTGAACCCACAAAGCCAGGGGGTCCAGGAGGTACTGATTGTGTTTCAATCAAGGTACCATGAAATGTTGATGAGAGGAGAAAAACCATCCACCAGTTACATCTTGGAGTGGGGGGATATTTTCTTACTTTTTACCTTCAACTTATTAAAATTATGATCAATGCCTCACGCAAGACTCCAAGAGCCTTTCAATACAAAGATTTTCTGAAAGAAGTCCCTTGCATGGTCCCCATACAGCTTCAAAGTCCTGGAGACTCTGAGAGAATGAGGAGATGTTGGACTGCAAGGGCGGCAGAGTTCCTCCCGTAGTTGGTCTATTCTTGTTGAGGAGGTCTGTGTTCTGAGTCTCTGTGGGAAGCCAGGAGTATCCATTTCATAGGACTGTCTGTCATCATTCAAGAAACACTGGTTTCTTCAAAGCCACGTCCTTGTTCCCAAATCACCCACGCCCAACCAAAAGCCCCACACCTCTCATCACCCAGAGTATGACACTTTTCAAATAGCGCTGAGTGTGGGGCTATTTCTCACCCAGTGTGGGGATGGTGACAGTCGGGCCTTCTTCCTTGAAGCCAGGAGACAGCTGCTCATCCAGAGGGGCCCACATTTCCTTGGTGTATCTCAGGATCTCTTTCTTGGTGCATCTCTTTCTCTGACTTTCTCCAGGGTTGACAGATCCTTGCAACTTCTCAGCCATCATAAGGGAGTAATTCTGCAAACTAACAAATCATATGCACAAGCTAATCAGATACAGCGGACTTGGCTTTCAGGTTAGCTCAGCGAGAGGGAGAAGGCCAGGATGCTTCTAGTCAAATGAGTGATCCAGCTCACAGTCACACGTGAGCCTGGCTCACCCACCTGAGCCGAGCTCCCGATCTCAATTTGGTGGAATGATTTCCTCTCCATGGACAAGCAGCTGGAGAACAGGGATTATCTTGGCCTTACCAATCCCCAGGCTGCATCCAACTCTAAAGGATTCAGTCTGGTGGTCTGGGACATGAATGGAGAACAAAAGAAATTGGATTTGAGGACACACCCAGTAAATATCCTTCCAATTTATCTAACAGTTTTATCTAAAAATATTTTTAGAGACCCCAAATGACAGGGGAAAATGAAAGCTTTGGAAACAGATTGACTTGGCTGAATCTCGTCTCTTCAACTTTTTGTGTGACCTTGTATCCATTGCATAAACTTTCCCCATGCCCTTATTTTGAAATTGGGGCTACACTGCACTGAGTTTTAATAACCATTAAGCTGAGTGGAGTATATATTATGTGCTAGGTTCTATGCTGAATTCTATACCTCTATTACAGAATTTACTTTTCGGTGAAGGAAGTAATAATAATTGTGACAATTTGTAGTAAATCGAAGAGCAGAGAGGTTAAGTTGCATGTCAAAAACCATACAGCTAGGTAGGGTTAGAAAGCAGCACATGAAGCACTTAAGCATGTCCCCATGACTGTACTATGACTCCCTCTTTTCTCTCTCTGTCTCTCCTTCTGGCTGCCCTGAATAGCTTTCCTCCACCATCCCCTGCTGCTAGGATGTTCCTGCCTTGGAGTCAGCTGACTATGGACTGAATCTCTGAATCCATGAGCCTAAATACATTTTTTCCTCCTCTAAGTTGTTCTTGTCAGGAATTTTGGTCACAGCGACAAAAAAAAAGCTGTCTTATTGAGACAGAATAGTAATGAAAATATTATGCACCTGGCACAATAAACATCAGCTGTCCCCGTTATCTCATTTGACCTTTATTAACCTCCCTACCACGGGCTAAGAGCAGGAGACCGGAGTTGAGAGCAGCTGTGTAAACTGTTCAATCTCCCTAGACTATAAGAGCCCTGAGAACAAGGGTTATCCTCTTACTTGTTTATGTGCCTTTAGCATTTTACTGAATTTCTGGCACATGTGTTCAGTCAACATATAAAAAACTAAAATAGCAAAGCTTGGGCTCAGACTTACACTTTCTGACCACATTCTTTCCATTGTGTATATTTGAATTAGCATTGGCTTATTCTTCAAGTGTAGAGAAATGGCCAAAGAGCCAAATATCTACTTTAGCACATTTCTAGCTCCCCTATAATAATGCATAATCACTGATCACTTGACATGTAAACCATCATTTCTTTTTCTTTCTTTCTTTTTTATTTTTTAGTACTAGGGATTGAACCCCGGCACTGTTCTACCTCTGAGCTACACCCCAACATTATTTTTTTTTATTTTGAAACAGGACCTCACTAAGTAGCTGAGGGCCTCGCTAAGTTGCTGAGGTTGGTCACAAACCTGTGATCCTCCTGTCTCAGCCTCCCAAGTACTGGGATTACTTGCATATGCCAACACTTCTGGCTGTAACCCATCATTTCTAATCAGTGTTAGGAAAAGGCATGCTATTCATGCTATTCAACTTTATTGTAAATATCCGAATATTCTCTTTCAAGTGTAGGTGAGATTCTAGATGTGATTGGCAGGAAGAGTTTCTTTATATGCTTCATATATTCAAATTATATCATTCAGTTGTTGAATATACATGCAGTTATTATTGCATTTGTAAACTGCTGCAAAAATTGATGATAATTGTGATGACTGTTAAGTAATTTTATCTTAAAAAAGTAAAAACTAAGAAATTTCAGTTAGTTAAAAATTAGGGCGAATAGTGCACAGTTGCTGTCTACAACAGCAAACAATTTAGCCATTTAATTTTATGAAGTTAAATATCATCTGAAGCCAGACATGGTGGGCATGCCTGTAATCCCAGTATTTGGGAATCTGAGACAGGAGGATCGCAAGTTAGAGGCCAGCCTTAGCAACTTAGCAAGACCCTCAGCAATCTAGTGAGACCCTCTTTCAAAATAAAGAATAAATAGGGCTGGGAAAGTAGCTCATAGATAGAATGCCTCTGGGTTCAATTTGCAGTACCAAAAATAAAAAATAAAAATAAAGATAAAAATAAAAATAAAAATAAAAAATCCCCTGGCAGCAAATTATAAAAATTCTGATGATAACATCATAAGACAAAAATAATACAGATGAGAGATGAGGTTATATTTCTAACCTTTATAGAGTTGTTTTGTATTCTGGAATCCATAACAGTAGGCAGAATAAAGACTTAGGGATTGCACTGAAATTTTAGGTATTTCAATTTGCACAGGTTTTGGTTCTTTCATGTAAAATAAATCTCTTTGGCAGAACCTTGCATCTTGTAAGTATGAATAAGAATCAGAGCATCAACTTTGACAGGGCAAAATTTCACAAGGAGGAAAAATTTAAACTATACTCAAAGACAGCCAAGAAATATCAAACTTACTAAAGGATCAGAAGGCTTAAAAAAGAAGAAGAATGCATTGTATAAAAGTAAGGTCCTGCAAATAATCTCACTCCTTCACTAACCTCAGCTGAAAGCGAGTTTCTATTTAATATGGGAGATTATCACATTGACAATACCCAAGGGTTACTTTGGTGCCATGCTGTCAAATTTTAATCTGGAGACTGGTGTGTGTGTGTGTGTGTGTGTGTGTGTGTGTGTGTGTGTGTCTGTAAAAATTGTTAAATTTTTGGATGAAAGTGCTACTGTATTTATATGTTCCCAAATTTCTGTTCTATGATGGCAGGTTTGACCTCAGTTAGCAGCCTTACACAACCAGCGAGGATCTGTTCTCTGCCAGCTCGGTTGTAGTTGGCTATGGAGCAGGATGAAGCTGCCAAAGGAAGGGGGAACCCTTGCTAAAGGCCAGGGTCAGGGACTGGTTTGTAAGAAAAACTCTTTTGTTCTGTTTCTGCGAATGCCTTCCCAGTTAGTAAATGAATCTGCTTCTGTAAATAGATTTTCTGATGCTTAAATGACCTTCCTTTGGTATTCACTCATGTGACCCTCCTCCCCACCCCCAGAGCAGCCCTTTGGAAAGGGACACAGACCAGGTGGCAGCCCTGAATTGCACAGAGGATAGACAGGGCAGCAGTTATGGCCTGTGAACTCTGCTCACTCCTCTAGTTAAGCCCTCCATCCCCAGGACCATTTGGAACCCAATTCTTGCCAGCTTTGACTTGGCCCAAAGGTGATCCTCATCCTGGATCATGTTGTCCCCTGAACCTGAGGGACCCAGAACTTTCTTCAGATTCCTTCTATTCTGACTACTATGCTGTTATTAAACCTTACATGTATAAAGAACCCCACTAATGTGGAAAATTGCTTATATTGCATTTAATTTTTTAAAAAAAAATACAAAACTATATATGCACCAAGAACTTCATTTTATAGAAACAAAACAAAAAAAAACATAATAGAAAAAAGAAAAACAAGAGAAATTTATCAAAATGTTATCAAGTCATACCACTCCTCAGTATCTTTCCAAAAGAACTGAAGTTAGAATATTATAGTGATACATGCATACCTATGTTAATAGCAGCACAATTCACAACAAACGTATGGAAACAACTTCGGTGTTTGTCAACGGATGAATGAAGAAAATGTGGTGTATACACACAGTGGAATTATATACAGCCATAAAGAAGAACAAAATTATGTCATTTGCAGCAAAATGTATGGAACTAGAGAATATTATGCTAAATGAGATCAGCCAGTCTCAGAAAATCAAGTGTCACATGTTTTCTATATGTGGAAGCTAGAACAAATATAAAGGGACTTCAGTCAAACGAGGAGAGAGATCAGTAGGATAGCGAAACGGGATTGGAAGAGGGAGTCGGTGAGTGGAAAAATGAGGACCGAGGATGGGAAAAATTCAAATAAGGTTATATATGTACAATAAGGTTTCACCTCCACTATCACTTAACATGTATGGGGTGGTATTCGGAGGGAAATGCACACACCAGTGATGTGTGCACACATCACACACAGTGATGTGTGCATGTATGTTTTTATCACATCGAATCTCACTATGATGTATGATTACATTGCATCAATAAAAGTACAAAAAATGTTATCAAATTTTCAAAATCACAATGAGAAGACAATTGGCTTTGTTTTCTTCAACTTGAGCAAAATCGACCATACCTGCTCCTTTTCACTGTGAAGCCTTCAGCCCACAGTGAAATCACAGAACTTGATTCTTTGGTACTTAAACTGTTGACAGCCATTCCATTCTTGTCTGCTGGGGTTATTTAACTTCTCGCACTACTATGAAAACATGTTGCCTTGCCAAACAATTTGTTCATACTGGGAGAATAGGGACTGTGTTCTATCAGTGTTTTCCCCATAGATTCCAGTGCAACACTGGCTGTGGGAAAATAATCCATAATTATCAGTTGATGGCTTGGTTCCTTGGGAAAGGAACACCCAGGTAGCTTAGCCAGCATTCTTGGTTCTTATGTGGTTAAAGGAACAAGTGCTTTCAGGTTAGATAACTCTGGATTTTTATTTCAACTTTCTGACATCTTGGGGACTTTTCAAACATCTCTGGTAATCTATTCCCTCATCTCTGCAATAGCTATAAAATAACCATTTTAAAGGATTATCAGGAAAAATTAATGGAAAATATGCACCAATCAACACTCATATTTGTCAGTTTTCTTTCTTTCCCCTTCTTTTTCCTATGTTGTCTCTTGTCATTATCCTGTCGAGAACTGCCAAGTAAAGGGGAATCACTAACCAATGCAAGAGTTTTCTCATAGAAGATGGATTTGACAGTCTCGGTTTGTGAATAACCTGTGTTGTCCTTGGTTGATCGAGAGGTATTTGTGGAGCATGAGGATAGACTATTTCTGTGACCCTGAGAATGCAGATTTCCTGAGGCCAGAGTTGGAGACTCTTATCAGGGTCTTGAAATTCCTTCAACTATGTAATTAACTTCAAGGTTATAATTACAGGCTGCAATGCCAGCCTTAGTCATCACTTCTGAATGAACCCTGTGGTCAAGAAGAAAATGTCGTAAGCTGGGTATGGGGGCACATGCCTGTACTCCCAGTACTTGGGAGGCTGAGATAGGAAGATTGCAGGTTCATGGCTAGCCTCAGCAATGTAGAGAGACCCTCAGTAACTTAGTGAGACTGTTTCAAAATTAAAAATAAAACAAAATAGGGCTGGGCATATAGCTCGGAGGTAGAATGCCCCTGGGTTTATTCCCCAGTAACACACACACACATACACACACACACACACACACACACACACACACACACACACACAATGTCATAATGAGACATAGAATGTAATAATGGGACATAGAATGTCATAATGGGAGAGCACTCTGGGTCACCAAGGGTTCTCTAACACCATCTTCGTGTCTCCTATATGGATTCTTATTATCACAGCCTTTTGTCAGTCCTTCATAATATCTCAAAGAGTGTCCAGGCTTACCTTAACCCCTCCATCCTCAATACACAGCAACTTCCCCAACAGCAACATTTAAGAGAGTCCACACGTTCTCATAAGAGAGTCCACACGTTCTCGTAAGAGCTGCTCCTTTGCCAGCTGTGACGCCATTCATAGAAGTTTACAAGGAAACCTCTAGAGCTCATCCTTTCAAAAAGATGATTATTATGAGCACCAACACTACTCACCTCACGTGCACAAACTAGAGATCAGTCCTAAGAGGCTGAGACTCTAAGAGAACTAGAGACCACTGAAGTAATCCCAGCATGCCCTTGAGCCACATTTATATGACAGCGGCAATGCCTCATCTTGCCCAATCACTACCCCTCCTAGACTCTTCCTACCCCTGCGACCTCTGAAATTCATGCACTTCCATCCACCAGTTCCCTGCATCCTAACCTCTTCATTGAATGGCCTTTGTCTCCTTTCTCTAGTTGAAGCCTGGACACAGCTCCTTTGCTGTTCTTACACTGTAGCATATTTTTTCCTACCATACAATCTAGACCATGTCTTGGAAATGGTATGAATTTCCTCCATGCCCTTCCTTGCTGCTTTTGGACCTTGTTTTCTCTGTCCTTTGATGCATATGCCATCAGACCCTGGAGTCCTCACCATCAAGGACATTCACCCTCATTTATTGAACAATTTAGAATGGTATTCCTGTCATTTTTCTGGAAGATTTCATTGTTGATGTCACTGACCCACCAACACTGGACCTTCCCACTTTCAAAAAATATTTCCTTCCACTCAGTTCTCATGATCATACTTCAAAACTGTAAGAGAGGCCTGGCATGGTGGTGCAGGCCTGTAATCCCAGTACTTGGGAGGCTGAGATGGGAGGATCGCAGGTTCAAGACCAGCCTCAGTAACTTAGGGAAGCCCTTAGCAACTTAGTGAGATCCTGTTCAAAATAAAAAATAAAATATGGCTGGAGGTGTAGCTCAGAGGTACAATTCCCCTGGGTTTGATCCCCAGTACCACAAGAAAAAGAACTTTAAGAGGATACCTTCTTCCCAAGTCCCAATTTCAAACCTTCACTGTCAGTTCTGTCCCATACACACACTTCACTTGGGCACCATCTTTGGCCTCCCTATTGGATCATTCCCATCAGCTTTCAACACAATGTAATGCGGCCCATCTTCAAAGAATCCTCCATCACTCTCTCAAATCCCTCTCCAACTTCACCTTAGATTTCTGTTCCACTGATGACGATTCCCACAGTCACACTTCCAAATCTGGTTCAGACTCTGAACTTCACACTGGGGTATTCCACGGACTTGACATTTCCACTTGGATATTTATAGGCAAACTTAATATGGACCACACTGAATTCTTTGTTGTTTCCTTGAATTCTACTTGTCCTCCCAGCATTCCCGCACCTATTTCAGTGCTCCCTATCTCAGTAAATGGCCTTGTTATTAAGACATTTGCTCAGGCAGAGAACTTGTGAGTCTTCCTTGATTTCTCCATTCCGTTCGTATCTTTTTACTTTGTTTTATAAGTCCGTATTTACACTTCAATTTAACCATCCTGAGACATTCTTCAGGACAAGATGCATAGCTCATATAACATAATTGCTCAAGAATGGTGCTCACTGTGTGTTCACTAATTGCATGGCTGTGGAGATGAATTCCAGAAGAGGAACTGAGGGATATCAAAGAAAATCTGGTTATGACATAATTAAGAATGGTTTGGTGTTTAGCAGTTAAGCAACTTATCAGAAAGTACAACTACTCACACTTGCCAGGAATTGTTCACAGCATTAAGAAGTAATGGATTACAGATGTAAATTAGAAAAATGATGAAACTGTACACATCTAGACACACGTACACACACACACACACACACACACACACACACACACACCATTCCTCCATTTTGAAGCAAAATTTTCTGAGTGATCACTTGATATTTGCATCTTTAGCCTTTTTGAAAAAAATACTATCTTAAATACTGTCTTTCTACCCTTTTTATGTGCCTCCCAACAGCTATCAAGCAGATGAAAGGTCTTAATCCATCACCAGGGAAACAAGCAAGTAATTTGTTTTTAATTAATCAAAGAATGGTTATCATTTGGCTATATGGCATTGGGCATGTAGTTTCGAGTTCTCTTGAAATGTAATTTCCTTTTGCATAATAAGAGGATTGGATGAAGTGAAATAATTCCGTAAATTCATGATTCTGTTTCCAGCTTCCACATGGATTGTTTAATATTTGGCCAATGGAGCTCACATTTAAAAATATTTTAGAGGTATATTCATCAAAATTTTTAAAAAATAAGAAGAATAAGTCATTGTTCCTATTACTTATAAGCTTGGAAGACTAAAAAACTCAAGCAACAGAGTCAAGCCAGGAATGCCCTTCTGCTCTTCCTTCCTCTCCAAGTACCAAAGTCCCATAAACAGCCATGAAGGCTGCCAAATGATTCAGTGAAGGAGAGCAGATCCAGGGGAATAGAGTGTTCTGTCAACACTCTGATGGGAGGAATTAGCAGTCTGTGATGACTTGTTTTGTGGGTGGCTTCCTCCCACCACAAAATATGTGAAGGGGACTCATTCCTGACTTTCAGGAGCAAGCTGGGTTTAAAGACAAGGCAGTTATGCCCAAGCTGAAACCCAAAGTCAGTCTTCCCAAATGTAGAGTTTCCTTCTTTCCTTCCCTTCCTTCTTTCCTTCTTTCCTTCTTTCCTTCTATCCTTCCTTCCTTCCTTCCTTCCATCCATCTTTGAGGAACTTAGATTTGATTATGAAAAATGATACTCATTAACTATACTGTGGGATGAAATACAATGTGCATTTTAACAGAAATATAAAACAAGTATTCGCAAACATTAAAGGAGGAAATCCTTCATTTGCTAGTATTTTTAAAAAGTTGCTAAGTATGGTGGCGCAGGCCTGTAATCCCAGTACTTAACAGGAGGATCGCAGGTTCGAGGTCAGCCTTGGCAATTTAGAGAGACCCTATTTAAAAAAAAATAGGGCTGGGGGTGTGGCTCAGAGATAGAACACCCCTGGGTTCAATCTCCAGTTACCCCCCACTAAGAAATGAAAAAATGAAAGCCTTCTTGGAAGGGGAAATCTTGGTTCTGACTCTTGAATAAGCAAACTTTCCAGACAAAGGGACCAAAATATATGTGAACAATTATGCCACACATTTCACCAAAAGGCCGTAAAGAAGTGGCTTTGTGACAAACATGTGTTCTTTAATGTTAGCTTAATGAAATCCCAAGTCATCTGGTGGTTACGTCTCTTAAGAAATCCTTTAGTTGGGCTTTGTCACACAGTCCTTCAGGGATTTTTCTATTATCTTTAAGAAAGAACTGGTCAATTAGGGATTCTCAATTTGATAAACAATATCTACAAAAACCCTACAGCTAATATACTTAAAGGTGAGAAACTAGAAGCCATCTCACTATGAGCAAGGCAAGGCAAGAATATTTCCCTTTAACATTCATTTTTAACACTGTTCTGGAAGTGGAACAGATCAATAGAACAGAATAGACATTCCCACAAATAGATAAAATACAGAGAGATGATCTTTGACAAAGAAGAAAGGGCAATACCAGGAAGAAAAGGTTGTCTTCAACAAAGAGTGCTAGAAAATTTGGATATCTTTGTGTAAAGAAAAAAAAAAGAATCTAGATACAGACCTTATACCCTTCACATAAAAAGCTAATTCAATGTGAATCACAAACCAAAATGGAAAATGCAAAAATATAAATCTTCTAGAATACAACATAGAAGAAAATCTTGGTGATCTAGATTTGGTGATGGTTTTTTAGATATGATACCAAAAACCTAATACAAGAAAGAAAGAAGAGATAAGCTGGACTTGGTTAAAATAAAAAATAAATCTGTTCTGTGAAAGATACTGTCAAGAGAAAGAAAGGACAAGCCACAGAGTGGGAGGGAATATTTGCAAAAGACATAGCTGGCAAAAGACGGCTACCCAAAATATCCATAGAACTCTTAAAACTTAGCAAGCAGACTAAAAAATGGGCCAAAGACCTTCAGGGATACCTCACCAGAGAAGATATGTATATGGAAAGTAAGCATTTGAAAAGATGCTCCACCTCATATAGCAACAGGAAATGCAAACAATAAGAAACCACTACATACCTATTAGAATGGCAAAAATCCATAACACTATTAACACAAAATTCTGGCAATGTTGTGAAGCAACAGAAACTCTCATTCACTGCTGGTAGAAATGCAAAATAGTAAGCCATTTTGGAAGACAGTTTGGTGGTTTCTTACAAAACTAAACATAATCTTACTCTATGATTCAGTAGTTGTGCTTTTTACTATTTATCTGGAGGAATCGAAAACTTATGTCCATACAAAAACTTGTACATGAATGTTTACAGAGCTTTATTCATAATTGCCCAAATTCGGAAGCCACCAAGATGTCTTTCAGTAGGTCGATGGATAAATAAACTATGGTACATCCAGAAAATAGATTACTATTCAGTGCTTAAACGATATGGGCTATCCCACCATGAAAAGACATGGAGGAACCTTAAATGCATACTATTTTTTAGGTATTGATGTTATTTATCAGATATTTTAAGATAATTATTTATGGTTCAAGTTACATGCAGTGATGAGATTTCTAGACATTTCTTCCAATGTTCTCATTTCAGATGAATATCTTCTTCTTTATTTTATTAGTGCATTGTAATCATATGTCTTGATGCAGTTCAGGGTGAGGTATACATGCACACAGCATTCCTTGAGCCCTCTCCCAGTTCCCACCCCACTCCCTCTCCGTCCCTTCCTTCTCATGCTCAACACAGTGATTGACTTTGATAAGTTTGTGTATGAACATCATGTCCATTGAGGTATTTCCCTCTTCAATCTTCCTTCCCCTTCCCGTCTCCCTCAGTTAGGTCCCCTCCTTCACTCCACTAAGGTTTCTCCTCCTTTTTCTGGAGTCTCTCCTGTGTCCCAATTTCTCCCTAGCTTCCGCATATGAGGGATAACATCTGACTTTTCACTTTTTGTGACTGACTAATCTCACTTAGCATAATCTTCTCCAGTTCCATTCATTTCCCTGCAAATGACATAATTTTGTTTTTCTTTATGACAAAATCCCAGGGAATAGAGGAAAGGTAAGCAATTTTACTCCTGATAAATAATCATAAGAAACTGTGATGATACTATAACTTTTTATCTTACTGATTATATTGAGAAGACAAAGCTTATCCTAGATAAAATCCCCACATTGCAGAAAAAGGTCATGGATGCATAGTTGAAAATATTCCTGAATTAAGGCAGGTGGATTTGGATTACCTTAAGGTACTTTCCTACCTTGAGATTCTACCCTAAAAATCCCCACCATTCATTTCATGGAGAAAATCTTAAATGAAGACAATCTTGCTCTACCAAATTTATGACTACAAATCTCAGCTATAGGATCCTCTTAAGAGCAAAGGAAAGGGAGCCATAGTACTATGTTCTAGCTACCACTGTTCCCTTGCTTGAAATACCTTTGCATAATCAATCATTTTAATAAGTGACAATTAGCAGCTACTTCCATCCAGGAATGTATCTACCCATTCCCAGCATTCCCGATGATTCATGCTTTGCTCATCAATCTCTAACAGGAAATTCAAAGCAACTTGTCCCTATTGTTGCAGGAGATATGAAGGGCAAGAAGACCAGGCGAAGGAAATAGGTATATATAGGCAATTAACTAAGAGCTTGGTGGCTGGCTCTGAAATAAAAATCTAAAAAGTACTGGTAATACTTTCCTCAATGGAGCTCTAGGTCTACATAATGCTATAGACCAGATAGCTGTTATTAGACCAGGTAGGTGTCAAGCAAATGGATCTTCACTAGGTGGTATGCATGTGGTTTTGAGGTATTCAAAATAGAAAATGAATAGGGTGTTTATAAGCACAAAATATAAACAAAGTATAGATATCCTTATCTCTTTCCCAAATACAGTGGGGGAGATTTTATATTTTATAATTAATGAGGTATATTTTCCATAGCATTTTAACATCCTCTTTAATCCTAGCTTAAGTATTTTATTTCCAATTTGTTAAGATTTTTAGAAATCATAAGAAAATATTGCTTCATATAAAAGTATTTTTCCACCCAGATGACCGTATTTCTATTTTATTCTGTTAATAAATTAACCTAGATCATGATGTACTGTCACTTTTTATATCCACTGAACTCAGTTTGATAATATTTTGCTTGGAGGTTTTTAATTCCTTGTTAATGGAGAAGATTGGCCAGTATTTGTTCTTTCTTATAATGTTCTTGTCAAATTTTAGTAACAAGATATTTTAGTATCATAAATTATTTTGAAAAATATTCCCTTTTTTATCTGCTGTCTGGATGGATTTAGGATTATAGGACTTATTCCTTAAATGTTTGGAAGTATTCACTGGTGAGATCATCTTGTACTTAGATTTTCCTGTGTGGAAAATTTATAATTATGGCTTCAATTATTCAATTATAATACTATTAAGATTTTCTGCTAATTTTTATCAGTTTTGTTAAGCCTGTTTTTTTTTTCTGTTTCCTTATTTTACCTGAATTTTCAAGCATGTGACATAAAGTGGTTCATATTATCTGCTTATATTTGTGATATGATATTGTGAGAACTAACAGTGGTGTACAATATTTTATTATGATTCCTAAAATTTGAAATTAATTCATGTTTTTAATAAGGGGATAACAATGACCTGATCAAGTTTAGAAATTGTTCTAGTAGATACTTTATAAATCTAAGGATAGCCATTAGAAAAATAAAGACATATTTATTTATTTCAACACTTTAAAAGCAAAAAATAGAAAATAAAAATAGCAGCAGCAACAAAAACAACAATCAAATCAACATATGGCAGAAATGGGAAAAGATAAAGTTGAGAAAATAGAAAATACAAACTAAGATGTTAATGATAAGTTCTTATATGTGTGTAATAATAATAAATATAAATGAGTTAAATTTACATATTAAATGATAGTCTCAGAGTGGATTCTTTAAAATGTACAGCTGGGTAGTATTTACAAGAGACATGTTTATGAAAAAAACAACAAAGAAATGCTGAAAATTAAGAAAAATATACTCTCAGAGAAATGCTTTTAAAACCAGCTGTATCAATGTTAATTTAAAACAAGATTAAATTCTAGGTAAAAAGTATTAAAAATGACAGATATATTTATCATATTATAAGAATACAGTCATGTATTGCTTAATAAGAGATTCATTCTGAGAAGTGCCTTGCTAGGTGATTTTATCTTTATGTAAACGTCATAGAGAGGACTTATTCAAGCTAAGACAGCTATGACATCAGTAGATAATATAATCTTATCGAACCACTGGCATATGTGATCCGTTATTGACCAAAATGTCACTGTGGAGTACATGGCTGTATGCACATTCTGAATGATAAGTAATGAACTTTTGTATCTACCACATAATTTCTGAACACATAAAGCAAAAGAAAATGATGGAAATAGAGTAGGATTTGGGAATGTAAATCATAATGAAAATTTTTAATACAACTCCACCAGACTTTGACAGTAAACTGAAAAAAGGGTGGATACAAATACATTACATTTAATAAGCATGTTTGATATTTTTGGTAAATATATAGGCATTTACCTACATTGTTCTCATGGAATATTATCAATAAGAGTTCATGTATTAGTCCAAAATTAATCTAAAGACATGATAAACCTAAATTGTCCAATCAATTTTAAAAAGATAAACTAATAAGTTGTTTTAGATACTCATTTGGAAAAATATACTCATTTGGAAGAAATTTATCTAAATCTCTACCTCACACTATTAACCAAAATAAATTCCAGATGAAATCATAAGTAATCTTCAAAACTAACAGAAAAACTGTGAGAAATAGAGGAGAGCATGTTTATAACAGAGTAGAAAAGGACTTCTTTAGGTAAAAAAAAAAACTCAAAAAGATTTAAAGCAAAAGACTATTAAATTTGGCTATATCAAAATATAAAAGCTTCAGAGTAACAAGACATTAAGCAATAGAGAAAACATAAATAAATAGGTTATAGGAAGTATGAAAGAAGAAAAACAACTAGAAAAGGGCAATTGGTATCAATGTGTGATACACAGATATCAAAAGTAGCTGCTGCCCACAGTCTCTTTTCTAAGGGCCTTTAATGATTGCTCATAAGAAAGATTTGGAAGAAAGTAAGACACCAGCTCCTCTCAAAGATGCAAGCTTCTTTAAACCTTTTTGTAAAGGACAAAACCCTCAGAGAAACCCTCAAGGCCCTACACTAACTAGGAAGTAGCAGCAGGCGGTGACTGGGAAAGGGCTAGGCTAGCAGAGCCAGCTGGAGTCTCTTGTAGTGCAGGGTAACCAGGAGAGAATACCCCAAGTTTTCCAGGAGTTTCTTGAGTAACAGGCAACAGTTACCCATGACCAGAAGAAGAGGAGAGAGCTGAGAGAAATATCCCAGAGGCACAGGTGAATGAATCCTGCTTAAACCTGAAGGCAGAACTGAGAAAAGTTCAATAAACCCCAAATTCCAATCTGCTAATGGAAAGACTCTGATGCCAACCTCCAATCACTTGAGGCCAGTGGTGAAGCAAAGTGGTGAAGCAAAACTAACTAAAAGTAACAGCAAATCACCGCTACAACAAGACTACGGTGTTCTATATAAACAGCCGGTCGGGAGAAGGGATGTTTCCTTTTAAGAGCATAAAGAAGCAGGGCATGGTGGCACACGTCTGTAATCCCAGTACTTGGGAGACTGAAACAGGAGGATCTCAGGTTCAAGGATAGCCTCAGCAACATAGCAAGATCCTGTTTCAAAATAAAAACAACAACAACAAAAAAAATTAAAAGGGCCAGCGGTATAACTGGGTTCAATCCCCAGTACCACACACACACAAAAATAATAAGAGCATAAAGAGTATCTATTTTGGTTTCTGCTCTTCTTGGTTTTGCATACAACATTTATCATTTAATAAAAATATATAGGACACAAAAAGAAAAACAGTAAATAAAATAAGAAAAAAAGAAATAAAACTGTCCTTTTTCACAGACAACATGACAAACTGGGTCATGTGTTTTGAAACAGCATCTTGCTAGGTTGCTGAGAGTCTCACTACAATGTTGCTGAGGCTGTCTTTGAACCTGCGATCTTCTGTCTCAGACTCCCAAATTCTAAAGATTCATCAATCTGCTTGAGTTACCTTTCTAATACAGAGAGATTGGTTTGTGACCATGGAAACTCAGTAGGGTACTCAATATGCCTAAACCATGCTCTCATATTTTGACCAACATTTTTCCAGTTTGGGGGACATGCAGAACACCTCTGTCCCCATTCTTCTTGGGCTCCCTCTGGGGGCATGGAGGAGCCTGCTTTGAGAGAAGACCAGCTCTGTGGGGCAGGCCAAGAGACAAAGGGAGTAAGAGCCCCAGCACACTGAACACCTCCTTGGGCACACTGAGCAAGACTATTCAGAAAGCACTCTGGTGTCTTAACTAGCAAACAGATAGAACTTCTATATACAATCATAATAACAATCATTTTAATATCTAGTTGGGAAACTACTAAAAAGAAAACTCTCATGTGTTAACATTATGAGCCATGCATAGTGGCGTACACCTGTAACCCAAGTACTTGGGAGGCTAAGACAGAAGGAGCGTAGGTTCAAGACCTGCCTCAGAAACTTAGCAAGACTCTCAGCAACCTAGCAAGACCCTGTTTCAAAACAAAAACATTTTACAAAGGTCTGAGGGAGAAGTTTGGAGGTAGAATGCCTCTGGGTTCAATTCCCAGTACCACAAAAACAAAAACAAAAAAACCATAATGAGGCAAGTATCATTAAACTCTGGATTAGTTATGATTATTTTGATAATTGCTTTCTTGTCTTTTAAACTTTGAATTCCAGTATTAAATCATTTCCCTGTGTATTGTAATAAGACAAGGATTATTAGGTGATTTTTCAAATGGCAAATTACAGTCAAAAGATTATAATGAGAATTCTATGTTCTTTTGTTTTCTTAAAACCTTCTTTATTTTTTTATCCAAGAATAAAATTGCCTGGCTTAGTAAATAAAAATACAGGGTGCTTAGTTACATTTGAATTTCAGGTTTTCAAAAACCATAGTTTTTAGCATAAGCAGGCCCATGTATTATTTGGGACACACTTATACAAAAAAAAATGTTTTCTAAAATTTAAAGATGAATACGAGTGCCCTGTATTTGATCCAGCAATTCCATCCCTGAATCAGCTTTCAGTACTCTGTCAAAAGGAGACATTTTTCACTTCAATAGCAGGTTCCACCTATACCAAAAAAAATCCCACAGGGTTTCAGTGCATTAAGCTCAGTCTTCATCTTTAGTGATTCACTGATTAGTTGAAATGAAAGAGTCCGACTCTGTAGCATTATCTTAACAAATTAGACCTCCCTCTGGATGTAAGGAAAAAAGAATTAATGAAAAAGACATAAAAGTCCCAAGATAAGAATAGCTACCAACAGAAGGCAAACTACAGTTTCTGCATCGCTCTTCAGATACAGTGCTGGAAACAGTATCCACCCCTAAGGGGAATAACCTAACCGTCCTGAGCCTGGAGCCTCCCAGTCCCCTGTGCTGCAGACCTTTCCATGTTAATAGCAGCCGCCCGGGCAGTCATGGGGCACTGAAGTCATCCAGGCCTGAATCCACGGCTGTCAGTTCACTTCCCTTTACAGCTAATAGCTTTTCTTCCTGGGAGTCACCCAGTCACACAGCTGGACGCACAGAAGTTTCTGAACAAGCCCTAGCTGCCCTTTCATTCCAACAGAGAGAAAATGAGAATTCAGAGCTAATGCCCCCTCCCCCACAGGCCGGGGAAAATGAAAGATAAGAGTTACTGCGCCAGAATAAAGGAGTCTCAGCAAAGAAGTGGCTCTTGTAGCAGGCAGTGGTTGTTCCCCAAGGTGTCCGTGGAGGGTGTGGTACCTGCCTGTCTCCTGTCTCACAGCTGCTAAGACTACAAAGTCCTGGGGACCACAGAATGGTGACCCAGCTTTCTATCTGCTCCATTTAAAAGTTAATCATAGAAAGTCAGGCTAATCTGATTGCTAAAAGCCACGGTGAAGTTGAAGGTAGAGATACATAGTGATTCCCTCTACTTTGCCCTCCACAAAGAAAATTCAAAAAAGCAGTGAAAAAGTCATTAGGAATGAAAGAAGTTATTAATAACAAATCCTGGACTCAGAGAAAGAGCCTGTGGGAAATGGATAGGATGGTTCCAGTAGAGTTTTTATTTCTATGGAACCTCTTGCTGTTCCTTTAATGCCCTTTGACCTTTTGGCAGCGGCATCAGGTCCGATATACAGGACTGGAATGCACTTCACAGAGGAAGAAAAGCAAACTTGTCTTCGTTTGGTTACCATGGTTATGGTACCGCGTGTTACCAATCCAGTGATTTGCATTGCAAACCATCACTGGAAATAAGGACAGTGGAACTTGATATTCAGGGTAGAGACATTCAGTTCGCAGGAACTTCAATTAGAAAGTTCAGAGGGAACAAATCATAAACACACACACACACTCCGAAACCCAGAAAGGAGTCCAAACCTTAGGGGCCATCAGAGTCAACATGATCCTCCAGGAAGCTACAGGATCTTAGTTGAAAGATGAGACAATTTCACATTACATGGTAAGTAAACACATAATCGACTTCATTGTTGTGAATTAAGTTTCAGAGTCACATTCAAGCAGGCATTCTAATAAATGACATGAAGCCCAAGTACAACCTAAAAATAATTCTACTCCTGAGTCACTCATTCTGATGATACTCTTCATTTTGATAAGCTGCATTAACAGAATTTGAAGTGATGGAAAAGACTGTGCACAATTCTATTTCCACTTAACTTCAAATGAAGAGGAAGCCCAGTGCTTTGAGAGGGTAAACTGGGATGCAGGTTAAAGAGCAGAGAGATGAGCAGGGAGGAGGCCTCTGCAAGGCTTCCCTCTCCCCCGGTGCACACCGGGGCTTCCTTGCAGGGCTGCCAGGGTGAGTGAGCAGAATTTGCATCCCTTCCTCCTATCCCTATAAACTGGCTCTCAGCCTATGGGAGATCTTCCTTGCCCCCTCCCTTTCTCTTAGGGGTGTGTGTGTGTTTGTGTGTGTGTGTGTGTGTGTGTGTGTGTGTGTGTGTTGCTGAGGATGAAACCCAGGCCCTCCACAGGCAAGGCCAGCGTTCTACCACTGATTCACACTCCAGTCCTCCCTTGTTGTTACCACTTCTTCCTGCTTTTACTAGCAGTAGCTGAAACCCTGCCTCTCGGAAACTCAGGAGTGTCTCAAGGCCCCAGATAATACGACAGCCTCCTTTTCCTCCTGTGACATCCCTGTCCCTTCAGTCTTGAGAAGATCACACCTTGTCACAGCAACCACCAGGACATGACAAGGATGACCTTGTAAAAAGAATAATTACAAGGCATGATTTAATTGAAATATCCTGTCTAGAAGTATGCTTTCAAAATGAAATCCCTATTCTAACAATTTTCATCCCAAAAGATTTTAATAGAATTGATTTTTAAATAAAAAAATGTGCATACCATTGCACCCACACACAACCTCAATTATGTATTTTTATTTGTTTGTTTGTTTGATTGATTGATTTTTGATACTGGGGATTGCACCCAGGAGCATTCTACCTCTGAGCTACACCCCCAGACCTATTTTATTTTTTGTTTTTGCAATAGGGTCTCTTTAGGTTGGATGCTGAGAGTCTCGCCATGTTGTTGAGGCTGGCTTCAAAGTTGAGATCCTCCTGTCTCAGCCTCCCCCAAACTGAGATTACAAGCATGTGCAACCATACCCAGCTGCAATTCCTCATATTTTAACTATACATTAGTTATACTTGTATTTATTTATGTAGCATGTTTTTAGAGAGGGTGCAGTACACAGAGCATTGAAATCTGCATTAGAAAGTAGGAGAACAGGACCCTGTGCAAACCCAGGTTCTACTAGATTGATCTTGGGAAAATTGGTTTCTCTTCCTAGGCATACTTAATTCAGAAAAATTATGTGTACATCATTGGATATAAAAAACAAAAGTTGTTCATAAAAACAAACGTGTGGTGGTACCATAGTCATGTAAGTCTATGAAACAAAGGGAAATTCATAGCGAAAGCACTGTCACTGTAAGGAAACTCATCCAAATAAAACACTTTCCTCTCATGTCTGTCCTCCAGCATACAGGAGAATATTGTCCTTTGTGAACAAAGAGACACTTCAGTAAGTTGAGGTAGCTCATTACCCAAGGGAGGAGTCCCAAATGACAATATTGTTGCTAAGGTTTTGTTTTTGTTTTTTGTAAAAGGGAAAAAGTTCTATGGTACCGCAAAGGGAGGACACTCAGCCTAGCTTTGAGGGTTTGGAAAAAAATTCCGGAAATCATGGATTCTAAACTTGGTCCTAAATAAGAATAGGAGTCAGCCACAGAGGTGGGGAAAAGGGAAATAAACTAAAATAGAGAGGTGGTCCAGTGCTTAGGGGGCTAACAAGTAGAGCAGAAAAAAGTGAGATCAGAGAGGTGATGCCATACATTTTCCATATTTTCATTGAGTAAATCATTCTTGTCACCTGGATCTCTTTCTATCTGCACAGTAATTCTGTACTAGGATGGCAAGGTGGGAGAAAGTGAGACCTCCAAAATGGTATCACAAAACTAATTGTTGTCATACTAAACACTAAGGCTAAGGTCTCTGGAATTCCTGACATAATGCTTTTACCACTAATGGATTATTTGGGGACACCAGAATAAGGAAGAGGCAGTTTTAATGTCTTCTCCACTAACTGAACTCACTTGTAATTATCTTTGTCTGGGGTAACCTTCACATGGTTATGAATAAGTAAATGTAAGCCCCTATCCCCTGTGTTGAGTAGAGAGAAGGAGGGTGATACAGGGAGAGGAAATGGCATGTGTAAAGTTGGGGGGTATTGTTAGATATAGAATGTCCCCTGAAGAATTCATGTATTAATGCTCAGAGTTGATGTAATTAAGTCATGAGGGTTATAATCTCATCAGTGGTTGAATCCATTGTAATAGATTTACTGGGTGGTCACCTAGGCAGGTGGAGAAGGTGGGTCCCTGGGGGTGTGGCCTTAGGGACTGTGCTTTTATCTTTGAGTCCTCTTGTTTGTTCGGTCTCTCCTCTTCTGATCTCCATGATGTGAGGAAACATCCCTTACTCTCTCGTTCTCTCTTTTTGCTTCCAGCCTCCATGATGTGAAGAGCGGAGCTCCCATGTGCTCTCCCTCTCTCTGCTTCCCGCCGCCATGCCTTGAGCTCCATAGAGCTCATGCCTTGAGCTCCATAGCCTCATGTGGACTGAACCCTGAAATCTCCAAAAAACTGTGAGCAAATAAATCATCGTTTCTCTAAGTTGTGTGGTTAGTTGTTTTGTATTACATCAGTGAGTTTGTTGACTGAGACGGGGCAGGAGAGAGAATGGTGCACTTGAAAAACTGCAAGAATCTCAGCATAAAATATGAAGAGTAGATGTCAATTAATATGACTGGGGAGGGAAGGAGTAACCCCAACATACTTTGCACACCAGAAAGAGTTTGAACTTTGTTCTGAGGGCCGTTGGAAGTGACAACATCAGATTTTCTCTGAAAGGGTCTTGAAGAATGCAATGCGTGGGAGCAACGGGACCTTGGAGAGGAAGCTGGAAGCTGGTGACTGCAACTATGGAGTGGTGATGGAGAGAAGTGAGCTACTACAGAGCTATGTGGGAGGAAATATGGGCAGGTCTTATTGACTGATCAGCTGTGTGGGGGAGGAAGCACTCAAAGATTATTCTTAGCTTTCCAACTTGAGCAAGTGGTCAAGGGTTAGAGCAGGAGGTATACATTTCTGGAAGAAGCTTTATTTTGAAAATGTAAAGTTTGGGGTTCGTAGGGAAACATCAAGGAGAAGAATAAGCAGGCAGTGTATATATCTGGGTCTGAAGTTCAATCATGAGATCTGGGCTGGTCTGTATGTCCAGCCACACAATAAGTTATAATGGAAGCCAAGGTGAGCAAGTGAGTTCACTATAAGAAGGAGTTTGGAGTGAGAAGAGGGTCTAGAGCAGGAAGGAGATTAAGATAAGGAGAAAGATTAAGAATGTCAAAAGCAAAACAGGGCTGTGGGCCACAGAGACCTGAAACCTCTGATCTGCATCAGACCAAATTGTACTCATCAGGTTGCTGAAGAATCTAGAATACATTCAGTTGTATTGCTGAAATATCTAATGGGTTCAAACTCACCCGTTTCTACAATAATGATATAGCTATCTTAGTGAACAGACAATTCAGAATTTTGGCTCAAGTGGCAGCAAACCTGAATTTTCATGAAAACCCCAATCTTTTTTTTGTCAGCAAGCCTGGGATGAAATGAGAAAAATCTACATTTTTATCATGTTCTCCAAGGTAATGCTGATATAATTAGTCTAACAGTAGCATTTCAGAATCATTATTTCTGGTTAGCACCTTTTTTCTCCTGATCAAATTCTGAGCAGTTTTACTTCTTAGCATTGTTTTTTACACACATACAGGGATATAGTGATTAAGCTTGAAGAGTTGGACTACTGTTCCCACTTCCACTCTAGGAAAATTCTTCTACAGACATGATGTGGATGATATTGGTGGTGTGGTATTAGTGACCCTGGGGTGGAAGAGAGAATTTCAGCCTCTCTAGAATCTCATCAAATCCATATTCTTTACTAAGCCCATTGAAGTGTCTTCTGTCTTAAATGATTATATCAATATAACTTTAAAGTTCTAGCCATTCTCATTTCAACTGAATCCTACTCATACAGGAATTCTGTAGTTAACAGTGTTGACAAAAACAAGATGATAATAATGATCTCCACCACTTATTTTTGACTTGTGCTGAGCCCCACACTGAAAATTTTATACCATTTTCTTACTCTCTTCTCCCAAGGAATTTAGTTGGAAATTATTATCTCATTTTATAGATGAAGAAACTGAGGTCCACATATGTTAAACAATTTATCCCCAGTCACAAAAAGAGTGTGACTGGGCCTATCTGATCCTAACGTAGGTCTATCTGACTCTCAAATTTGTGCTTAGAACTCAAATACCAACCACACCTATGCATATCCTAAGTGGTTGTTTTAGGGAAGGAGGCTGTATTATTTCAAAGATATTGGAATCTTTCTTGGTTTTCTAATAATTCTAAATAGGAGGGAAGTAGAAGATTTAGCCCAGCTGTTCTGTGTCTACAGAACTAAGCTACAGAATTGGTTGCCATGTTTGTTGAGAGAGTTTCCAAGTAGGTCCAAGAGCCCTGGCTACATGGAGAAAAGAGCTACAGGTAGATTTTACTTCCTTCCACATTTATGTTAAAAGACTCAAGTAAAATACGCTTTGAACAATCCCAGTAAGCCAGACACTTACTAGAAAACACAGTCTCCATGTCCAGTCCAATTAAATGATGATTGGGACTGACTTATAGGTTAGAAAACTACAAAAATAAATAGGAGGCGCTCTTTTACAGGGACTCTTTAGTAGATAATATGAACAATCTAGCTGCTACATGCCTGCCATGAGATTGATGGTCCCTGAATAGCTCTGTGTTCCACTACGATGGACTTTAAGATGATGCTTCATTTCAGAAAGACATTTAACAATAACTTATTATATTTTCCCCCTTAGAGTTAAATTTGACACATCAGGCATGCTTAACAAATATTTTGTATTATTCTCACCACAATAAACCCTTCCTGGTCAATTCAACCTTTTTACAGTAAAGATCCAAAACAAATGCTACTGTCTCTACCAGCAGGGTCCCCATCACTCCCCCTCATTCTTCTTATCCCTATCCCAGAGCACTTACACACTGTGGCTGCTAGTGGACCACTGAGTCTCTACTGGAATGGATTTCACCCACAAGGGGACCTTTGGCAGTGTCTAGAGACCTTTTTGGCTGTCTTTGTGGGATTGAGGATACCACCGGTATCCAGTGGATAGAGGGCAAGTATGCAGCTAAACATGTTATAATGCTCAGAACAGCCTACCTCAGAATTCTTCAGCACTAAATGTCAAGAGTGCTGAAGTTTAGAAACACTGTATCAGACAAAGGAAAATCATAAAGAACTTAGGAATGAGAGTCACAAATATTTAGTTCCGGCTCTGGCTCCAACACGTACTACCATGAGACATTGGGCAGGTCTGGGTTTGATTCTCAGTATCCTTGTCAGTATGATGCAGATACTTTTGCAGAATTATTTTTAGGGTCAATGCAATAATGCACGAGAAATTGCCATACAATCATCATTCTATATATTGTGTTGGATGTGTAATGTCTAATGTAATAATAATAGTTGTACTAGTAATTTGGACACATAGTCCTAGAACTTAGTGATAAAATCTGAGCTGGATTTCAAATCTGAGCCTGAATTTTATTCTTTTTTATTGTACCTAATAAGCATTTATTGAACAGTATCTCTGGGCTAGCACTCTTGCACATTCTTCTAGGTACTATGGGTATAAAAAAATAACATATTCTCCTTGTACTAAGTCACTCTTTGTGGGATGGAGATAAAGTCATAAACAAATAGTTACAATAGTATATAAAATAAACTATGCTAACAGGGGATAGGTGAATAAAGCTTTTTAGAAGCAAGTCAATTCGAGACATATAAAAAAAGTTTATGGTCTGCATTATAACTGGCAACAAAAAATATTTCCTTTACTACCTTACTTTACTGATCCCCAAGGGGGAAAATGTACATTCTTATGACTTCGATTACCCAGTCTACAAAATAGATGAAAGTCAATAAGAAAACCAAAATTGCTTTTTAACAATGAATATGTTAAATCTGGCCATATAGAAAAGTAACAGAATAGATATGGCACTCTAATCTTTAATCCTGAAATGGAACCACTAGCCATGACTCAAAATAGCTGCATGTGTGTGAATTGCTTGTCACTGTAACTGAGGAATAAAATGCTTTCTGAATGCAAATGAATGTCTTAAAGAAAGTTTTCTAGGACAATCCAGGCAGCCGGACAGTCCTCTTACTCATTTTGCTCATGGGATATGTCTACTTTGCTCAGAGGAAATAAATGGCAGCTCAATAAACGTCTGATAAATGGGACTGAACTGACTCAACACAGTAATGCAGGAAGTGGGTGCTGAGTTTTCTCCTTTCCCTACCAAACCACCACACGCTTGGTTGGAAGGGACAGCACCAAATGTCTAGGGACATTTCATAGAAGTCAGTGAGTGCACTCATGCTGCCTACACATTGTCTTGAGCACTCAGAGTCATCAGGATCATTGAATAGATGTTTCATTGTTGACCTACCTCCTGGACTGTCCCTTGTCATATTTCCTTCCATGGATGCCCTGACCTGGAAGACACTCAGTGTTGTCTAAGCTAATGGTTCTCAGCCATTTTAGTCCAAGGGCCCTTCAATGGTTCAAGAAAAACCTATAACCTTACAATTAACACATATTTCAACAAACCTCACATAATTACTAAGATAAAATCCCAATGACGAATACTTTATGTGTTGCTATTCCACACCATAAGCACTAAGTAAGAAACTTACAGTACCTAAGATCTCTCAGAGTTCACAATTGGACATCTTTGTGTATCCAACCACCCTGAGTTTAATAGTGCTTTAAAGCTGTCATCAAGACAGCCCTTCTTATGTCATCCTTTCTCCCAAAGTTAAAAAAATTAACTGGGTTCATCTGAAACATCAGCTTTAAAGAAGTTTGGTACCCATTTTTCCTACTATGAGTCAAATCCATACATCTCAACTCTGTGTACAGGAATCAAAATGGCTGAATTCTTTCTTGATTACTAAGACTGGACTGCTTCCCTCTGCAGTTTAGCAAACATACCCCACCACCGGCAGCCTTCTTGTTGTCTTTAGGAAGGAACTTGTGTCAAAGCAAACTTAGAAAAGAACTAAGTATGGGAATCTACAAAGTTTGAAACACTATGCTTTATAGACGCTATCTCATTTCAAACTTATATTAGTCCTCTGAAGTAAGAAATCCCTATCCACATTGCATAGATTAAAAAATCTGAAAGTCTAAGGTTAAATAAGTTTCCCTATACCATATAGGTGGCATGATTCGAAAATGTATTTTTACTAGCTACAAAATCCTCATTTTTTCACTATGCCATATTCTTGGGAAAAGTAATATGTGGCTCTTATAGAGTTAAATTAACTGTATAACTTGTTCAGAATTTAAGGTTGTGTTTTACATGGTTTGCTATCTCTGGAATTACTGCCTCATTGCAGATATAAGCAAAACTCTATTGAAACAAAAGTGTGACTTCTTCATTCCTATCTTCCATACAGTTATTTAAACTTTAAAAGTAACATTTTCTATCCAGGTGGGTCCCAAGCTCCATGAAACCAGCCACTGTGCATATGTTTGTCCACTGGACTCTCCCTAGCAGACTCCTAGCACGGCACCTGGCACACAGCCAGTGAGTGCGCAATTGTAGTGAAGGCAGACTGCCACCCCGCAGTGCCAATGTGCAAGATGGTGAAGAATTTCAAATGGGGAGCAGTCAAAGACACACATGGCTGGTCCAAGGGGCACTCAGACAGGACATGCTCATTGTCTTCACATTCTCTGAAAGAAAGAAGCAGGTCCACAGATCGACGGAGTTAAACCCAACTGATAGACACTCTAGAGAGGGGGAGATGTTGGGCCAATGTGTAAAACAACTTTCTAATACTCAAGAATGAGCTGGAAGATGAATGCTGGTTCCTGGAGCTGTTTAGGAAGACTTGCTCACTTGCACTGTGAAGGGAAGAATGTCACTAGAAACTTCCCAAACTGAAAGTCAAAGAAGAAGAAGAAGAAAATGTGAAATAGAATGTCTAAGAACTGTGGGACTTGGAACATATTTAATTTGAATATCAGAAGGAATAGAAAGAGACACCAGAACAGAAGAAATATCTGAGTGATAATAGCTAAGAACATTCCAAACCACATATTTAAGGAAGTTCAGAAAGTACAAAGTACAATAAATACCAAAAAACCACACCTAGGCATATGATATTCAAACTGTAGAAAACCAAGACAGAGAAGATGTCGAAAGAAACCAAGAAGAAAGAAGATGGGGGAGGGATTTACCAATAAAGAAACAAAGAATTACAGCAGACCTCTTACCCAATGTCATGTAATCAAGAAAAGAATAAAGTGAAATATTTCAGGTATCGAATGAAAAAACCTCCACCAAATTAGGATTCTATACCCAGGGAAATTATCCTTCAAAAATTAGGGAGAAACAAGACATTCTCAGAAAAACAAAAGCTGAGAGAATTGATTACCAGAAAAACCATCCTGCAAGACATGTAAAAATATTTTTTTTTAGGTAGATGGAAAATAATATAGTTCAGAAACTGGGACCTGAAAAAAAAGGAGAAATCTTGAAGAAGGAGTAAATAAAGGTAAAATACATATTTGACTTTACTTATTTTTAATTGACCTAAAAGGTAACTGTTTAAAGTAATAATAACAATGTACTGGGTGATTATAGTATATTGATAAACAAAATAAATGACAGTATCAGAAAAAATAGGAGGGAAATATTGAGAATATTCCATTACAAGGTACCTTTACAACATGTGGAATAGTATAGTGCTATTTAAAGGTAGATTTATGCTAGTTAAAAATGTGTATTGAAAATTTTAGGGTAAGCACTAAATTTTTTAAATGAAATATAATTGACTCATTAGGAGAGGAGAAAGAATAAGATTATATACAATGTCCCATAAAACCAGAGAAAGAGGAAAAGGAGAATAAAAAAATTGCAAAAATAAAAAATAGTTACAAACATAGTTGATATTAATCTACTTATATCAGTAATCATTTTAAATGTGAATGGTCTAAGTACACTAATTAAAAGGCAGAGATTTCCAGAGTGGGTTAAAAATATGCCTCAACCATATATTGTCTATCAAAAATCCACTTTAAATATAAAGACTCAGATAAGTTAAAAATGAAGTAATGGGGGAAAATGTACCATTTACCACTAAAAAAATGAAATCCAGATTAGCTATATTAATTTCCATCAACATGACTTCAGAACATGGAAGTTTATCAGGGATAAAAATGGGCATTACATAATTATAAACGGATCAATTCTCCAAGGAGATGTAATAATCCTAAATGTGTATGCACCTAACATCAGAGCTCTAAATATATGAGGTAAAAACCAACAGAAACAAAAGGAGAAATAGATGCTATTATAGTTGGAGACTTTGACTCCCCTTTTAAATAATTGACATGAAAAATGGGCAGAAAGTCAGACTATGGATGACCTCAAAAGCATTATTAATAAACTTGATCTAACTGACATTTATGGAAAATTTCATCCAACTATAGGAGAACACATATTCTCAAATTCACATGAAGCATTCAAGAAGATCGATCATATTTTGGGCATAAAATACATAATACATTTACAAGAATGAAAAATTACATAAAGTGTGTTCTCATGCCACAGTAGGATCAAACTAGAAATCAATAATGGAAAAATAGATGAAAAATCTCAAAATATTTAAAGATTCAGTAATACACTTTCAGGGATAGGGGTTCAGTTCAATGATAGATCACTTGCTTATCATGCACAAAGGCCCTGGGTTTGATCCCTAGCACCACCAAGAAAAAAAGAATAAAAGCCAACAAACAAAAAACTTCTAAAGAATACATGAGTTGAACAAGAAACCTGAAGAAAATTTAAAAATATTTTGAACTAAATGAAAATACAAATATAACCTTTTGAAATTTGTAAGATGTAGCAAATATGGTAATTTGAAGGAAAATTATAGCATTATATGCATATTTTAGTAAAGAAGAAAGCTTAGATAATAGCATAATATAATATAGATTATAGCATAAATTAGGCTATAATCTAAATTTCTTCTTTGGGAAAATAGAAAAATAAGAGCAACACAAGCCTAAAGCAAGCAAAAAAGATGAGAAGAAAAAAATGAAAGCAGAAATCAATGAAATTGAAAATTGAAAAACAACAGAAAAAATAATGAAACACGAAGATGATTATTTGAAAAAAATAATGAAATGGATAAATTTCTAGCCAGGCTAACTGAAAATAAAAGGGAAATACCTTTTATAAAGTAAAGTTCAGTTTCCTACAATTGGAGTACAAATAAGCAAGCAGAAAGTCTAGAATGACCCATCATGCAGTAATGGATTAGAATTGGAAACATCGGTATGACTTCTCTTTAGTTATTAGTGTGTTGATGCTTACATATAGGAATATTTATAGGTTTATTTATATGCATGTTAGCATACATGTATATATTTCCCCTCTGTTTGCTGAGAAAGCCTAGGAGCAAACACCCTCCAGCAATAGCCCACCTACAACCAGATTATGGTTTCTAACACCATTCTGATTCTAGGTCTAAGGCAGGAACTGCAAAAGATGTGCTTGCTATAATCCCAGATACTCAGAGGCTGAGGAAGAAGGATAGCAAGTTTGAGACCAGCCTCAGAAACTTAGCAAGAAAAAATAAAAAATAAAAAGGGCTGGGGATGTAGCTCAGTAGCAGAATGCCCCTGGGTTCAATCCCCAGTACAGTAGACAAACAACAAAAGGTTGAGATTGTAACATCTTGAAGTGCCATAAAATAAGAAGTACTAATGTGCTAATCTTTCTGTCTCTGTTTTTCTGGCATACACACACACACACACACACACACACACACACACACACACAGTAATGTAGTACATCAAAGAGACAGAGAGCTAACTGAAAAAGCTCTTAATGACTAAAACTGGTATAATTTGAACGACCAAAATAAGGCAGTACTGAATTATAACCCAAAGTATATGGTTGTGTGCTTATATCACTATATAAAGTGACTCCAAGTAAGTAATAAGAGTGGTAACCTTGGAATGATATGATTATGGGCAATGCTATGGTTTGGCTATGGAATCTTCTCCAGGAAAACTCATGTGTTTGCAATGCAGCAAGATTCGGAGGTGGGTTGTGGCTGGAGGAGGCAGGTCACTAAAGGCGTGGCCTTCAGGACTGCATCTGTCTCTGGCCCCCTCCTCTCTTTCTCCTTGCTTCTGGCCACCATGAGTGGAACAGCTTTTCCTTCGATACTCCCTGCTGCCATGATGTTTCTGCCTTGGAGCAGCCAACCAAGGACCGAACTTCTAACATTGCGAGCCCAAAGAAACCATTCCTCCTCTAAATCGTGTCAGGTATTTTGGTCACAGACCCAAAAAAGTTAATTAAAAGAGACAATTTCTAATTTCTCCATGTTATTTACTACACTTTCAAAAGAATGGACCAAGGGCATTATTGATTTGGTAAAATAAAAAGAAGTTAATAACTTTTTATCTTTAAAATCAATGAGCATTCATGAGTGTTGCCTGTCTGAGTTAAGTGTACCTCCGCCAAGCCCAATTAGTACCTGTGCTTACCTCTGCCATTATAGTTTAGAAACAGTTGCATGTGTCTTTATTATTTATCTGTTTTTCTTTCTAGATTATAATTTTGAGGGTGAAAAAATCTACCTGTTATTTCTGCATCCCTTCTATTAGGTAGAGAGCCTGGCACATTGTACATTTGGGCAGAGTACAATGAAGTGAGAAATTCTAGGCAAGTAATTACCTCAGTTTTTTCTTTGTAAAATGAGAAATTGGGGCTACTCTCATCCCTGGGTTTCCTTCCAGATCCTCTGCCTGTCTCAATGAATTAGGCAACATTTCACAAAATCAAACCTCGGGGAGATTATGCACCTTGTCCAACTCCTTTTGCATCTCCTGGATGCTGGTGGAAGACTTAGATTCAGGAAATGTCTGCAGTGTGGGAACGGGTTCAGAAAGCCTCTTCTGTGGGTTCTAAATAATTTATTATTTGCAGTTAAGTTTGCCCTTGCAAATTTACCAGGGCGAAGAAATAAGAATGGATATGATATGGAAGGATAATTATTTCATATGACCTTGGTGAAATTGTTTTTGTAATTTTTCTACAATGTGCAGAAAGTACCCTGTGTGATACAGCGAGCATATTGCTGTATGCATGTTGTTCTAATTATGCTGTTTTTTCCGTGGACCTGAAATTAAGGAAGTATGACAGCACAGCACAAGTTATGGCCCACGCATCTCAAAGCCCAACTTGAAGATCTTTCCATCATCAACTCTGCCATCTCTTACGCAGGAACTTCTTCAGCTATCTCATTCGATCACCCCTGGACACTGCCAAGTTGGCCAGGAAGGAAGAGTGTATTATAGTTTGCATTCATTTCCTGTTGCTGCTCTAACAAATTAGCACAAATTCTATAACTTATGGCAACACAAAACAATTATCTCATAGTTCCAGAGGTCAGAAGAACTGATTGGTCTCACTAGGTGACAATCAAAGTGTTAGTAGGAGCCAGGAGCAATGACCCACACATGTCATCCTAGGACTTGGGAGGTGGAGACCGAAGGGTCATGGTTTTGAGGCCGGTCTTTGTAACTTAGACCCTGTTTCAAAACAAAACGTGAAAAGGGCTGGGGTGTGGCTTGGAGGTAGAATGCCCCTGGGTTCGAGCCTCAGTACCAAAAAAAAAAAAAAGTGTCGGCAGGGCTGCATTCCTTTCTGAAGACTCGAGGGGAGAATCCTTTCCTTGTCTTTTCCAGCTGAGGCTGTCCGCATTCCTTGGTCATCTTCAAATGAGGTTCTCAAAGGAAGCGGACTCTTCATCTTCACATTTCTTTCTGACTCTGATCTGCTGTCAGATTCAGAATCTCCCTGATTCTGACTTCTCTGTCTCCCTCTCATACAAGGACTCTCTTAATTACATTGAGCCCACCTACAGAATCCAGAATCATCTTTCCATCTGAACACCCATAACTTTAATCACATCTACACAGCCCCTTTTGCCATGTGAAGTAACATACTGACATCTCTGATGGGGGCCATTATTCTATCTACCATGCACAGCCTTCTCCCAGTGTGCAGTAGGGTGGCACCTCTCGGCTCACAGTCACCTCTGAGTAATGCACCTTCAGTCACAACTTGTCCCAGAGAAGTCACAACTATAAAAACTCCTCTTTTAGAAAATGTGAACGGACATGCAAGGCTCTAATTATAGTTACCTGAGCATATAATGCCTTTTTGTTCAGACAGAATTCATCTTCTCCTAAGCATTTCAGCTTTGGTGAGACAGACTTAGATTTAATAGGCTCTACTGTCTATTTTCTGGGTCTCTTGGAGCAAGCTGCTTTCTTTTTTGAGCTATGCCCCCTCTATCTCAGTCACATTTTCTACCACCCTTATACACCACCCCACCATTCCTGTGATTTCTCTATGTGAGATTTGGAGGATATCCAGAGTGTATTAAATTATACAGTGAGAGTCATAATTGAACCGCATAGAATTAGTAGAAATAAATAAGTAGAAAACAAATAAGATCATATCATTTAACTGGGCTTTGTATAGAGGATTAGGTAGTTCTTCAAAGGTGTGTGTGTGTGCATGTGTATGCATTATAGTGATTCTCTTCTCTGAAAATATTTTCAATATTTATTTCTCAGAACCATAATACACACACACACATACACACACACACACACACACACACACACACACACACACAAACACACGCCTTTGCAAAACTATCTAAATGCCCAATAAGATACCCAGGTGATGAGATTTTATGCACATTATAAAATATGATGTTTACAAAGGCTTTTTAACTTAATATTCTAGACCTTTCTTCTTCTTACCCAACACTGTGTGTTTCTGGGATTCTCTGAAATTTGTCCACGTTAGTGAGTGCTGCTCACAGTTCCCAAATGTATTCTTCTTCCTTCCTTTTAATACCATATTTAATTTGTAAAAGGTCAGTGTTTAAGAACCTAGTGGATTAATAGCAAATAATCTATTAAGGATGATTCAAAATATATAGATAACTTCTTTTTTCAACGCAATACCTCTATCAACTTATAACGTGGAATGCAAGGTCATCAGTCCCCTAAAAGCTTTACATCTGGATCACATGGAGGGGATATATTCTCTAATTCCTTTGTTCTCTTCTCTCATTCACATTCCCTCCTCCCACCATTCCTTCTCTATGTAAGAAATGTATAGGGTTGGCCCACTGCATACATTTAAAACAACAGAATGTGTATAAAATGGAGTGAGAAAGTTCCCTCCCCTCCTTCTCGATCTTTTGAAGTAATCGGCACAAGTCGCTGCCAAGCACTGTCCTCCAGACATTTCCACTTGTGAACACACGCTGGACACTGGGCATCAGGCCTCGTCCAAGCACAGATGCTTCACGTATGTGTCTGTGGCCTCGTCCACTGCCTGGACACACCACAACTTCTTCCCCTCTGGTTTTCATTGGATTGCTGTTGCAGAGGGAAGGGGGGTTTCTGCATTGCATTGATAACTTCATGTATTTGTTTCAGTGAGAAGTAATGGAAGGATCCCTAAAAATTGAACTTAAAAACAAAAACAAAAACACTCCTTTGGCCTGAATTCCCTCCCTTCTTTCTCTCCTGACTTGGAAGAATTAGGGGAATGGTCCCATAAAGTTATTATTTAGTTGCACATTATCAAATAAGAATTAGATAATTACCAAATTGCCACTTCCCTTTCTCTTGACAATTTCTTTGCAATTGTGATTAAAATAGTCCAGGCTTTCATGTCCAGACCAGAAGTGACAGGGAGCCGTGACTGCTAAAAATGCAACTGCTTCTATTATATAGTGGGACATACACACACACGCACACACACACAAATATATGTATATGTCTATATCAAAATATGTATACAAATGTGTTCTATTGTTGGAGTATTCTATTTCATTAGCATTTAGCACATTTCATTAATTAGCCATTTATATCTGTTAAAGATGAGGTACCAAAATACCATCCTGACTTGTGGCATTCTGAAAATTGTTCCAGAATGACACCCTCACACAAAAATATCACCAGCTGGGAACTAGAAATGGAGCAACACCATGCTTATAAGTAGTTCTTGCCTCCTAGACGCTCTCTGTTCCTGTCTTTGTCCCGCCCAACACACACACACACACACACACACACACACACACACACACAGACACACACACATACCTCTTGCCCTGGGATCAGCTAGCAGTCACAGCCACAGCTTTCAACTATCAATTCTTAATCCCCACTACCCTAGATCAATTTTCCTCCTCTGTACCCAACCAGGAAGTAGCCAAGACTTAATTTGCCTTCTTAGATCTCTTTTCCAGTGAACCCCTTCAACCCCTTCACCACCCACAACATTTGACATCATTCTGCTTTTTTTTCCCCTAGCAACTTCAGTCTGATCAATTTCACCAGTGTTCAGTGTGCGCCTGTTAGCTAGGTTACAGTCCAATGATTCTTACCAGTAAGAAGAGGGAGAAAGGAAGGCAGATATTCTGTGCTTCTCTTTCAGTGGCCAGGGAGAATATTCAGGTTGCTATGGTACGGGCTAAAAGTTCTTGGTAAGTAGCCACACCTTCCCTGTTGGAGTAGACTTCTGGGGAAAGGCAATGGTCACTCTCTGAAAAAGCCAGTCATCGGAGCCCTCTCCATGGCCCTGTCCACCTGTCACAAAAGCGCCACTCCCGAGCTGTCTGAAAGTCCTGTGTCTGGACAGTTCCTGAAGGAAACAGTATAGCATTTGACTAATCTTGCATAACATTTTCATAATCCACACCCATTTGTCCCAAGGAAAAACCTGTTTCCCTGATGCAAAGGACCAGAAAACACTCACAACAGGGGACTGGGACAGCAGGGCTCTTGCAGACAATTGAATCAGGCTGGAGGAGACGGACTGCAGTCCTGCACCCTGAAGATCTGTTGAGCTCTACTTTGTGCCCGACCCTGCAGCTGGGACAACTGGATGTGAAGACGAGCACTCTCCTGTCCCTCAAGGAGCTCACAGCCTTTGGGGGCCACATATGTAAAAGCAACTGGAAGCTTCCATGAGCAAGTGCTGGAGCCCCAGACAGAGAGGCGATGAATTATCCACAGGGAGTTTGGAAAGGCCTCACCAGGGGAAATGCCTGGAATGAGTTTTGAAGCATGAGTAGGAGCTTTCCTGAGGAGTGAGGGTTGAACCAGGGTTGGGACTGCAAGGAGGATGTTGAAGGCAGAGAGGCACCATATACAAAGGCCCCAAATTATTGAGCAGGACGGTGCATATGGGGAACTTCAAAGTCTATATGGCTGAAATGTAGAGTCTCTGGAAACAAATGGGAGAGGCAAGGCTAAAGAAGTAGGAAGTGTTGTCTGGTGGACTGACTTATGACTTAGGAAACAATAACTACAGACTGGGTACCTTAGTGATTCTACACTCTAGTGTCTGAAAATGTATTATTTGTAACTGTGAGAGAGAAGCATTGAAAGAAACAATTTAATGTGTATTTAGTTGGTCTGTGTGCTCAGAAAAGGGGTGGTCTAATTGATTGAAATGACCTAGCTTAGGTGAGGGCACTGAGTAGCAACTTCCAAATAATTAAAGTACATTAAATATTTAAAGTGTCATTAGTAGACATGAATATTCCTTTCACAATTCAGAAAGGTCTTCAAGATTTCAGAATGGCTCAGGGCTGTCATCAGCATGAATATCATCCTGTGTGAGGACCAAGCTAACAAGCTCAGCAGAAGAGGGGATGAGGTTAGAGTTCTCCTACTTTAAAATCACATGCAAGCCAGTTTGGAGGCTGAGACAGGAGGATCATAGATTTAAAGCCAGCCTCAGCAACTTAGTGAGGCTCTCAGCAACTTAGCAAGACCCTGTTTCCAAATAAGACATAAAAAGGGCTGGGGTGTAGCTCAGAGGTAGAATGCCCCTGGGTTCCATCCCTAGCACCACAAAAAAAGAAGAAGAAGAAGAAGAAGAAGAAGAAGAAGAAGAAGAAGAAGAAAAGAAAAGAAAAGAAAAGAAAAGAAATTGCATGCATTTTAGAGTATTTTTACACCTTCATGTGTTGAGAAGCCTCCTGACAGATTGAATTTGGGCCAGGGTAATAAATGAAGCACTGCTCTGGTAATGTTAATACAAACAAATAATCAGAATAAACCACATTTCCCCACACGTTCTAGCAAACATATGGTCTTGTGGTTGAAACTTGGCAAGTTAATTGTCATAAGAACCCTGAAAGGAAGGTGGAATGAATTGGTAATTTTATCCCTAGGTCAGACCTCTGTCCTTGATATTTCCCTGTTCGCACAGATGGGCAAAACCTTGAAACAGCTAGTACATACCATTGTTCACATTTCCTCCCCCAGTGAAATCGCATTAACGATTATAATTTGTTCCATTAGTCTTGGCTTTATAGTTTTATAAGTGCTTTCACAGCTATTATTTTGTTTTGTTTTCAAAGTCCTGTTGGAAACCGAGGGCAGGAGCGTTATTTTGTTTTGTTTTCTCCCCAACATTTGACATGGGAGAAGCTAGGGCTCAGAAAGGTGATTGCTTTGCCCAAGGTCACATGATCTCTGCTACGACTCACACTTTTATCTCCAGTCTGGATGTCCTTTCATAAGATTACAGTGCGTCAAGCACAGTTCCTTACAAGGGTGTTGTCCATGGTCAGTATGTTGTACTGCTGGGAGGGTTTCCATGAACTCCTGAGCAGTAATGTTTAAATGGTGCAGTGTCCATCTTCACAGCCAGTGCCTATGCCCCAGCCAGGCCATCGCCTTTTAAAAACTGGCTTGTTTCTTTCCACCTTGACTCTGACCTCTCTTGCTCTCACCCCGTGTTCCCAGGCTCTGTACCCTGTCTCGGCTTGGACTCTTTCTTTCTGATAGCAACCTAAAGTTTCATGCCACTTATGCATGGCCTATCTGTCCCCAGTTCGTTTCTCCCATCGGTACTTCTTTGTGTGTGTGTGTGTGTGTGTGTGTGTGTGGTACTGGGGACTGAACCTAGAGGCATTCTACCTCTGAGCTCCATCCCCTATGTTTTATTCTTTATTTTGAAATAGGGTCTCACTAAGTTGCAGATGGCCTCACTAAGTAGCTGAGGCTGGCTGCGAACCTGCGATCCTCCTGTCTCAGCCTCCCAAGTACTGGGATTACAAGTGTGCGCCACCAAGCCCGGATGTCCTATCAATACTTCTTTCTTCACTGTGTCTATGAAGGCTATGGACTATAGGTCACGAATCAAGTGATATCTTAATCTTATGCTTAGCCCAGAACCACGCTCAGCATTCCAGCCTTCCAGTTACCTGTCGGCGAGGATCAGTAACAGGGGGACACAGGAATAAAGCTAAGAACATGGGCAGGGCAAGAGAGATCCCACTCTGTGCCTGTCAAGGGTACATTTGGACTCTTAGTACACTCTGTTCCTTCTTGTTGAGCCAGGGTCAAACATGAAGACACTCAGGCCCAAGATGGGCATCCTGGGACAGGTTAGTTTAAGAGGTACTTACACACAATGTAGACTGGGTGGATAGTGTAAGAATCTAAATGTTGGTGAGAAGAAACCAAGGTCATATCTAGGAATGCAATGTGGAATGTCATGTCTAAGAGTCAAGATGAGTTTTCAAGATGGAAATCCTACGTGACATAAGGTCTAGCACGGTGGTAGAGGTGATAGTTGTTGCTACAGATCCCAGGCCAGGACAGAAGACGTTAAAACAATAAGGAATAGTTTGCTTTGGGCTTTAGGAGTGATTACAGGATGCATGCATGACTAGAGAGGGAAAAGTCTTAACCAAATACATAGATCCATGAATAACCATCTGCAAGACCAAGACAGAAAGTAGAAAAAGAAGAGGAAGTATAAAGGAAGGAAGTGGTAGGCAGTGGAAAGGAGAATGACAAAGAGTAGTAGAGAGACTGCTTGCTACTAAGTAGCCCCGTGCTAACTTTTTATTTTCATCCTCAGTTTCCTTATCTGCCAAATGGAGATAATATCATACTACCTGACTCAGGGTATTTCTGAGATGCAAAAGAATGAATACTCATTTGCTTTGTAAATAAGTACAAATGCATTGTATTGACAGATCGGCACTTGCTTTAGAAGGATTTCATTGTGGAAAAGAGAGGCACGGTGAGCTGGAGCCCAGGAAAGCTTTAAATCTTGATTGTGGTCAGTCTCATAGCTGGAGTGGAAATTTTATTTTTCAATTACCGATGAATTTCTGATCAGTGGGCCCAGGTTCATTTGTTAATTTCTTCCTCAGGGCTGAAAACAATTGCTACAACTCTTACGTCCTCTAGACGTTTCCCCAACCCCACCAAAGGTAGTTTTATTTACCCTGAGTTTAGAGGTGGGTTAATCACAGGAGATACAGTCTGATTTCCCTCTTCTGCAGCCAAGTATTTTAGGCCACTGGCCAAAACACTGTGGTTAAAGAATGGCACAGGTGGAATTTAGCTATGATGTTGTGTTCCATTAGAGTAAGGTAGGGAGCAACCCTATCCCAATGATAAAATTCATTATATTTCCACCAGAGAAAGAAAAAAATGTTAGCCCAATTCAACAAAGAGGCCACCCCAGGGTTTTTGTTCTCATAGAATTTTACTTGTGAAAGGTTTTTCCATATGCAGTCATCCTTTCTCTGCTCCCACTAAACTAGAATGAATTTAAAACCTTTGCTGCAGATTAGTGAATGATTTTGCATAAACTATGTCTTTACAACTTAAAAATCACACACCACTCTGCAAACACCCTCTGGGGTCTGTTGAAAGAGCAGGACCGGCAGTCAATGTTTCCTTTCCCAAGGAAAAGGTACTGAGATATGACTGAATTCCTTTCTCCTGGTTGTTTTAGGGAGACAGGTTGGCAGCCTTGGCAGCTGCATGGAAGTAGAGCTGCAGGCAGGGTTGAGTATGAAGATAGTGTGTGTAGTATTAGGAGAACAGAGGCTTTCTGACTTTCAGTTCCGGAAAATGTGACCCCATAATATATCTCCCTCCCTACTCCCCAAATTTCTTCCCGGATGATAGCCATGGACACATTAGTCCTCGCAACCACAATGCTTGACCTTGGTAACAACCATTTTCAGGGTCATACAAGTGACAAACGGGGAAACTGGGTGCAAGCCCTGGGCTTCCAGGTCCCAAAGCTTATAGACTTCTAGTGATGTCATCATGTGAGGCACTTCACCTATGCTGTCTTACCAGGGTCCACACCATGTCCAAAGCTCCCCTTCCTTTAACGACCTGAAGCCCAGACCAAAAGGGCTGTATTTCTTCAATCAAAAATAGGCACAAAGCTGGGCATAGTGGCTCCCAGTACTTGGGAGGCTGATATAGAAGGATCACAGGTTTGAGGCCAGCCTCAGCAACTTAGCAAGACCCTGTTTCAAATTTTTTTTTAAAAAGTGGGGGCCGGGCGTGGTGGTGCACGCTTGTAATCCCAGTACTTTGGGAGGCAGAGACTGGAGGATCCCGGTTCGCGGCCAGCCTCAGGTCTCTCTCTCTCTCTCTCTCTCTCTACCTAGTGAGGCCCTCCGCAACTTCATGAGACCCAGTTTCAAAATAAAGTATAAAAAAATAGGGCTGGGGGTGTAGTGCGGAGGTAGAACACCCCTGGGTTCAATCCCCAGTACCGCAAAAAAAAAAAGTGGGGGACTGGGGGCATAGCTTGGAGGTGGAACGCTCCAGGGTTCAATCCCCAGTACCAAATAAATGAATAAATAATAAAGACAAAAATCTTATCTCTATGGGGAATGAAGAAGAATGTTTAAAATAAAGAAGTTTCTAGAAAAATATTGCATATATGGTTATCATATACCTTCCTCTAGGGCTCCAATGTTTTCAATAAATATTTACTAAATGTCTACTATCTCCTCAGTCTGTGTTAAGACATAAATAAGTCAGAGCCAGTCCTAATGTTTCTGTACTCTCTGCTTTAGGAGTTTCAGCATCCTTCTCACCAAGATCTGGCAAAGGGGCCCAGAAATAAGACCTGTGCTATAATTCAAGACTAACATTATTTTTAGCCATACCAATCACTAAATGTTGTGGCTGAAAAAAGTAATAATTCCAGAACTTTTGATGCTAGGGATGTACCAACATTATCCTCAAGAGCAGTTTAAGAATCAAATCCATCTGGCTGTTTTGAAAAACCCTAAGGAACTACTCCTTCGAGGCTTACAAAAGCCCTGAGCGATACACTAAGACTACGACACATAGTCGATGAGCACCTGGGCCTGGGAGGAGCAGAGCCGTCCCACAACCACTGGACCTGAACACAGCCCAGGGGTCCTAGTGGTCCTTCTGGGTCGCACGAGCCCGTGAGTCACAGCACAGTCAGCTCTGCCATGTAGGACTTGTATGAGGGCCAGAAGTCAGAGCCAGAACTTTTGGGACAATGCCACAGTCCTGGAGACACTGGTATTTCAACTTAAGCAAATAACAATCAAGAGTTCAGATAACTTTGTTAAAACAGGCTGAGCAGGGGGCATGGAAGGGGCTTGGTGTGCACACTTCCTTAAGTGAAGGCTCATCCTTTAGGGGGAAGGAAAGGAATGTTTATGGGACAAGTGGCAAGTAGGTGAGCAAGCACTCCATTTGGCAAATATTTCCTGTTTCTCTCATCTCTGTATAAGAAACTTTGGGATGATTTGGAGTCAAATTTCTCTCAGGTTTATAAAATATTTGACATTTCTTACAAAAGCAATTTGATCTGAAGGGTGAGGCACCACTCGGGATTAAGTGCTGTCAAGAATAAAACTCCAGCCTCTCAATTTCACAACTGACTTCTCCTTCAACTAGCAATGCGACATTATTTTCTACACCTACCCACCTCTGACATTAAAGCAAGCAAGCAAACAAAAGCTAGTCATCTCCCAGAGACTTCCAACACTGACTGTGTGTAAGTTGAAAAACAAAATCCAAAAACTTCACCTGGCTTAATTGGAAAAAAATTATCTACTGATACATTATAGATTAACCTTTTGTTACTAAATTCTGAAATTATTGCATTAATCCAGAGACTAAGACCCTGAAGTTTGCACCATTGCCTCTTTGGAATTTTTGGTACTGTTTATGAATTCACATATCATTTTTTTTTTTTGCGGTACCAGGGATTGAACCCAGGGGCATTCTACCTCTGAGTTACACCCCCAGCCCTATTTTTTATTCTTATTTTGAAACAGGGTCTCACTAAGTTGTGGAGGGCCTCACTAAGTAGCTGAGGCTGGCCACAAACCAGGATCCTCTAGTCTCAGCCTCCCAAGTACTGGGATTACAAGTGTGTGCCACCACACCCGGCTTATCATTGATTTTTATACATGTTTTATGGGCACTGAAATTTAAGGTAGATTCTTAGGTTGTAAACATGTAAATTTGACATACATTTTAAACATCTGCTATATGAATTATATTATTTATATTACCTATAATATTGCTTATAATTATATACAGTTATCTTTCAATATCCATAGGATTACAAGATACCCCTCCCCATGGATACCCAAACATGGATGCTCAAGTCCCTTACATAAAATGTCATCATATTTGCACATAACCTGTGCAAAGCCTCCTGTATATTTTACATTTCTAGATTACTTATAATAATTACTTATAATAATTACTTATAATAATTACTTATAATAATTACTTATAATGTCTGACTCAGTGTAAATGCTATGTGGATAGTTGTTATACTGTATTGTTTAGGCAATAATGATGAGAAAAAAGCCTGCCTGTGTTAAGTGAGGATATAATTATTTTCAAATATTTTCCATCTTTGGTTCATTGACTATGGGGTTCAGAACCTACGGATATGGAGGGCCAGCTGCACAGACACGTGCATACACACACACCATGAAAATCTCTTTCTACTCTCAATACTTCTGGCGCCAAATATGTGCTGTTTCTTCCTTAAGAACAGCCAACTCTCACTAATTGGGTGTCCTTCAATTCACTTCTGACACTAAATGCAAGGTCAGCATGAGATCCCACAGGCTTTTTTTGTTTGTTTGTTTATTTTATTTAAGTTTTTTTTTTTGCAGTGCTAGAGGTTGAACCCAGGGCCTCATACCTGCCAAGCAAGCATTCTACCACTGAGCTACACCCCCAGTGCTATTAAAAATTATTATTTTTTTTATTTTGAGGTAAGGTCTTGCTAAGTTTTCCAGGCTAACCTCAAATTTGCAATCCTCCTAGGCCAGGCGTGTACAGGCACACGCTTGTAATCCCAGTACTTTGGGAGGCAGAGACTGGAGGATCCGGGTTTGCAGCCAGCCTCAGCTTGCTCTCTCTCTCTCTCTCTTTCTCTCTCTCTCCCTCTCTCTCTCACTCTACTTAGTGAGGCCCTCCACAACTTCGTGAGACCCAGTTTCAAAATAAAGTATAAAAAGTAGGGCCGGGGGTATAGTGCGGAGGTAGAACGCCCCTGGGTTCAATCCCCGGAACCGCAAAAAAAAAAATTGCAATCTTCCTGTCCCAGCCTCCCCAGTAGCTGAGATTACAGGTGTGAGCCACCACGCCCAGCTGACCCCACAGGTTAAAGGGCTCAGTCTCCCGCTACTGTCCCCATGTCAGAGGCCAGTTACAAGCCCAGGCCTCCTATACTTCTGAGCAAGCGGCTCTCCACTGGAGGGTGTGTGGCCTTCCCTCAGGCTTGATAATTTGCTCTGACAGCTCACAGGACTCAGGAGAAATTTATTTACTATAATTGGTTTATTAGAAAGGACACAGCTCAGCAACGGCTGCCTGGAGGAGGTGTGGGGGTTAAGGTACTGGGAGAGGGGTGAGGAGCGTCCGTGTCCTCCCCAGCATGCTACCTGGTCATGCTCACAAACCCAGAAGCTCTCTGAAACCTGTTGTTTAGGGTTTTTATGGGGGTTCCATTACATAGGCATGATTAATTAAAACGTTGGCCATTGGTGATTAATTCAATCCCGATCACCAGCCCCTCTCTCCTCTCCAGAGGGGTGGGGGGCGCTGGAAGCTTCAGCACTAGAACCACATGGTTGGTTCCTCTGGCAGCCAGTCCCATCCCTAAGAGTCACCTCATTAGCATAAACTCAGGTATAGTTGAAAGGGGCTAATCTATGAATACTAAAGAAACTTTGCTCACCTTTATCATTTAAGAAAGTCCAAGAGTTTTAGAAGCTCTGTGCTAGGAATTGGGGACCAAGCTAACATATATGTTTCTGTGTGTGTGTGTGTGTGTGTGTGTGTGTGTGTATGTGTGTGTGTGTGTGTGTATGTGTGTGTGTGTGTGTAACTGGGAATTAAAGCCAGGGCTTTGGACATGTTTATCAAGCTCTCTACTACTGAATTGTACCCCTAGCCCTCAAATATATATTTCTTATTACATTACAATATCATATGTGTGTGTGTGTGTGTGCGCACATTATGGTTCAACTGCTCACTGCTCACAATCCAATATTCAGAAAAAGGAAATCAGTTGTATTCAAGGGTTAGTACCCTGGAAAAAGTTTGGGGGTGCCATCATCCTCAAAGCTTCATCTTAGGGAACTCAGGGATGCAAAGGGATTTTATAGACAGGGAAAGAAAGAGCAGGGGCACAATGGGCAGCAGACTATGGGCTGAGCAATCTTCATCAACCAGGATGTGTGCCTCCTTTTTCTTCTATGGAAGAAACATTCGATGGCCTTTGACCTCCTGGGGCCAGTTCCTGTCCTTCTTCAGACAGATAGATTACTTTTCTGCAAATTAAACCTCACAGCAATTTACACACTTTGTGTGAGTCGATGCAAAAATTAAAAAATACCCTAAAGAATAAGGAAGTGTGTTACATATTGTGATGTTACATGAAGGTCACCAAATGTTCTAGGTTTTATACAGCTAAATATTATTTAGCAATTAACATCTTAATTGCCTAGGGGTAGCTTCTCTTTAGAACTTAGAGTACTGGGCGAAGGGAAGAAAAGTAATCTTGCGAAGGAAAACTTGCAAAGGAGTGACCTCTGTTGCATATATAATCATTACACATTTGTTCTGACAAAGGATTATTGAGTTGGCTGGACTATACTCAAAACCACTCCTGTTATATTATACCTATTTCATTCTTGAGATCCAAACTTTGCTTCAACTCTTGATCCATTGGAATAAACATTAAAATGGTTTTGGAAGGGTAGGCACATTATTGGCATATGCTATGAGCTTCTGTTTCTCAGAAAATATATTCCTATTGCTCTCTCACAATTGATTGAACCTAAAATTCTTGGGTTTGAAACTCCATGTTGAGGGAGAAAAACATTACTTTCGTCTCTGCTGGCATTTAGGGTTATAAACGAGAAACTGTTCTAAATTGATGTTTGTTTCTTTGCAGAAAAACCTGTTTCTCTTATTTGGATCATAATTGATTTTTATCTTTATCCTAGTTGTTTGTCTTAATCCAAATGTCTAGATGTATGTCTCATTTCTTTGAATTTCCATGGAATATGTGGAAAGTGTTCTTTTGGTATACTTTTGATTAGAATAGTGTTTTCTGCTTTTCCTAGTGTCATGCTTAGATAAAGAATATCCCCTGAAGGGCTCATATATTAATGTTCAAAGTTGATGTAATTAAGCCATGAGGGTTGTAATCTCATTAGTGGATAAACCCATTGTAATGGATTTACTGGGGGGTAACCTAGGCATGTGGGGTGTGGCTGGAGAAGGTGTGTCCATGGGGGTGTGGCATTAGGGATTGTGCTTGTATCTTTGAATCCCCTTGCTTGCTTGATCTCTTGGCTTCTGGCCTCTATGATGTGAGAGCAGAGCCTTGCTCTCTCTTTCTCTCTCTGCTTCTTTCTGCCATGCCTTGAGGTCCAAAGACCCTGGCCTCACGTGGACCAAACCTGGAATCTCCAAGATTTGTGAGCAAATAAACCTTCCTTCCTCTAAGTTGTATGGTCAGGTCTTTTGGATGATATCAGTAAGAATGTTGACCGAGACACCCAGTGCTTCATTTAGAAGTAAATATTGGAAAATTGGTCATCTGTGTTTGTTATTTTATCATTTTTTCCTCAGCATTGTTTTCTTTTTGTATATTTTCTCTGCATTCTGGAAAAATTTTACAAATTTGTTTTTCATATCACTGATTAATTTTTTTATATCAGTTCTACTCTTCTCCAATATAAACTTTAATGTTGCTATTGTCTTCTAAGATTCCTTGAAATTCTATTTTGTTTCACCTAAATCTATCTTAACCCCGAACTCTAACCTGTTCATCTCAATCTGTTATTTCTCTCTGAGTGTCTGCTCATGTTTCACATGGATCATGCCTTTTTATTCTCTATCAAATATGCCAAACAACTTCCCCCAAATTTTCTTTGGGCTCCTGCGTGGAGATCCATAGCAATCCCATCCTTCTTCCACAGTGACAGCCCACATGTCCTGTGTGAGGCCATTTCCTCCCATATTCACCGTTCTGTTTTCTCCCACTTTTGATTCCTAACAAAATGTGAAATTTAGTAATTTCCCACATTTATCTTCAGATAGTAATGGGCAGCCATTTTCTTCCTGTTGATTCCCCTTCTCAAATCTAAAGTGGGAGGCAGGTGAATTGGCACGTCTTCCAGATCCATGACTTGTGCCTGGCCAGCTTTTAACTGGTGAGTAACCTTCTTGCTACTTGCCTGCTTTCGGTCTCCGATGCTACGAATCCACACAGCATATGAACATGGACTATTCCAAGGGGACTGTGATCTAACTGTTCTTTCTGTCCTTAGCCTTAAGTTTCACTGATTTATTTCAGAGTGAAACTTTACAGAAGGGGCTCTGCCAAAGCCCGCCCTTCATGTGTCCTGGTTGAGCTCTGAAGTTTATAGTTTCCCTGGAGTTAAAAAGGTGAATGGTGAAGGACTGGTGGATAAATATACTGCTGATTTTGTGGACATAGGCTCTAGTCTGCAGGAGGTGACAGGGAAGGAAGAATACCTATATTATTTTGTTAATGATGCTGTTTCATTGAACCAGGTCATGACACAAAGTCATACTTTTATTTATAAACTAATTTCATTTGCATTATAATTAGTGCCGAGGTCCTGAGAGTAAGTTGTCTATAAATTTCAGTTTCTAATGCTGTGAGTTTTTTCTTTTTCTGCTTCTTTGTGAGCTAATTTTAGTGAGACATTGGGAAAGCCTACATTGGGTTACTTACCAAGCAAAATTCTGAATAAGAATTCCATAATAATCCATTATGATCTCGGTTATCATTTATCTGAGGTATGGAATGGGGTCAGCACCTCTGATAAAGGAACATACACCCAGGCAGGATCTCCAAATTCTGGAATTCCATCAGAGGAGATCCTAAAATGTTTGTATGAGCCCCTCTGTCGACCCCTGTCTATAGGTCAGAGTCACATAGGCAATGACTGAGGGAAGCTGGGTCCTGACTACCCTAACAGCTTTCCTTGGCACTTCCATCATATCCCAAATGCAAACATCATCTGTCCTCACCAGGAAGGGGATCCACCATGTCTCTGTCTCCCTTTCCTTCCTCCTCCCTCCACCCCAGCAAAATATGACAATTCCTGACAAAAGTATTTACTCCTAGATTCCTGCTTGGAATATTCCTATGATAAAGGATAAGAAGAAATATTGGGCCGGGTTATTGAGTCCCGGTGGAGATAAAACAATTGAGGTGCCTTGATTTGTTTATCTGCATTCACTTGTTCTCCGTTCCCAATTAGAAATGAGGGTAGTGTTCGGGCTCCGAGGCTCACACACACTCTGTCTCTCTCTCTCTCTCTCTCTCTCTCTCTCTCTCTCTCTGTCACACACAGACATACACACACCTGCACAGATACACATATGTACATACAAAGAGAGTATTAGATGCTTCTCCCTGTCATAACCTTGACTGTCTCATGACAGCAGAATAAAGCAGAGATTCACAAATTATAATTTAGGGTCCACAGAATGTTAATATATATTATATGGAAACAAAGAACAATCTCTCAAACAACAACAACAACAAATGCTGGTGGGGAGAGGCCAAATATGGTGGGAAAATGCTGACTACACACAAATGCCTTTAGCAGGAACTCTTAGGATCTTTACTATGCTAATGGGCATTGAATATCTCCAAAACCAAGATGGAGTAAGGGATTCTTCCCAATTTACTGAACCTTGAATATCTCACAGGATTGAGACTTTAACCTACAATAAATTCTCAAAACAGTGGACTAACTGCTTTTTCCAATTTCCCCCCACATCTCTAGATGTTTCAATTTGGGAATTATAAAGACCTGAATTGAAAGCCAGGTTCTGCTACTTCCTGGTTATGTGGCCTCTGGTAAATTCCGAAACTATGCTGGGCTCGTTTTAGTTTTTTTTTTCTATTAGAACATCAATAATAATGTGCGTTTCATTGCATTAGTGTGAGGATTAAATGATAAAATTTCAACTCAAGTGCTTAGCAAAATGCCTTTCTTCTGAAACCTCATTTCTGTTTTAAATATTTTTTTAAATTTTTAAATTGACACACAGTAATTGCACATACTTACGGGGTGTGGTATGAAATCTCAATATGTGTATAAAATGAGCAATGATCATCCGCAGGAATGTAGACAGGAGACTATTAGCAAAGAGGAAGGGAAGGATAAAAATGGGTAATGGGGGTGAAAATTATCAAAATGTGCCTATATGAATATGACACAATGAAACCCACTATTCTGTATAATTAAATGCACTAATAGCAAATATGCAATGATCACATAAGGAGAAGTGGCCTATCTGTTGCTTCAGATCTTTACCGTTTCTTGGTATTGGGAACATTGAAAGTCCTCTTTACTAGCTTTGAAAATATTCAATTAATTGTTATCAACCATTGTTTTCCTGCTGTGCTATAGAACCCCAACCCTGTACCCATTAGTTATCTTCTCTCCCTCCTACTCCCACCCTCCCTGGGCTCTGATAACCACTATTCTACTCTCCATTTCAATAAGATCACCACTTTAACTGAAGCCTCATTTCTGATCAAACATTTTCAAATAGGATAGTAAACTTGGTTGACTCTACCCAGTGGACAGATGTCCCACAAGTGGCTAGTGTTTGAAGGAAATCTCCCGTGCTGCCTCAGACCTCTGTATGCTTGCCAGGGTGCCTACACACGCCACATACTGAGTACTTGTGTTAAAGAGCTGACGACATTGCTAAAACACAGAGATCCTGGCTTAGAGTGAGGGCACTTATATCACAGTGGGTGTCTCCTCAGATGAACATCTGCAAACCAACAAGGTCTCTCAAGAGAGTAGTGGCTGAGAGATCTTATGGGGAGAGACTAAAATTAGGGGACTGGCTCAAATTCCTACTCTACAACTCACTAGCTGAGAATAGGGTCACTCTATGCCCAAGCTGTCCCTGGTTTTAGGCTTGAAAGTTCTACATTTTAGGATCTCCTCAGTCCAGACAAAAGAGACTTTTCTTTAGGCCTATAATTTAACTCTTGAAATCTTGATTACTCCACACACAAAAAATAAGGGTTTGAAGCAAATGATCTCTGAAGACCACTCTGGTTCCACTCTGATATTCTGGGACTTTTATTCTGCAAAACACTTAGGAAAGAATTCCAGTTTGTCTGGTCTCAGAACACAATATTCCAGGGTTCAATAGTGTCTTGGTGTGCTGAGTACTTTAAACTGCAGGACACTGGAAAGGCCTCAGAGAGCAAGGAGTTCTCTCTAACTTTCTCTACAAACCACTTCCCCCTCCTCCATCCCTCATCTCTCCCAAGGTGGGTCATAGAAAGTATAACGTCTCTCTCCCAAGGCCAGCCATAAAGCATGGGAAGGCCACTCGCTGATTGCTTCTCTCTCTCTCCCTGAAGGTCTTCATGTGAAAGGCACCTTGCTCCATACTCTGGGGGGAGGAAGATACAGAGCTGCAGGAAAGAACCTGAGTGAACAGGATTTGCAAATTTCCATTCAGCTGATTACCATTAAGTCATGTGCTTTGTGTCCAATCACATTTCTCCATAGCTACCTATTTCTTTCATCAGACTTAGCATAGAAATAGTTTTCCTTGGGTCTCTGGGTCTTCATTTCTAAAGGTCCCTGTGTCTTATAAAACTTGTGTTAATTTGTTCTGCTATTCTTCTGTTAATTTGTCTTTTGTTATTGGGGTGTTAACCATGGACTTGGTGATGGTTGAGGGGAAGATATTACTTTTGCTCCCCTATAAGTTCTAGCAGCGATTACGTACATAGTCAGAATATTTAAAAGTTAGATTTTAGGGAAATCTCATCAGCTTGTGTTTAATCACCATGATAATTCAGAATGAAAACTTGCTCCTTGTATTGACTGCCTTGTGACACGAGACAGTTCATGTAGCTTTGCAAAACCTCAATTTCCTCATCTATAAAATGGGGTAATAATGCTCCCTTCATTTCTTGCTTGTGAAGGCTGAATGATGTGTAAAGTTCTTTAACACAATACTGTGCCAGGCACTGGGAATACAGTCTTGCTCCCATTCTATGAATGTGTTCTCTGAGAAGTCAATCACAGTTAAAATAATTTTAGAATATTCGAGCCTTTCAGGTCATTCTAATCCACTCTACCATCCAGCGAATGATTCTCCATAGTCCCCAAGTGGTCACCTAGGCTCTGCTGGACATGTGACTGGAAATGAGGACCTCTCCACTCTCCAAGAAAGCAAATTACAATTTCCAAAGCTCCGACGGTGCTCGTGTCTTTCTTCCAGTGAATCTAGATTGCCAGCACTGCCAATTTTGCCTCCCAAGAATGACATCTATGTACATTTCAAATAGCTTTGGCCTGTATTAAAGTCAAAACCAGCATCCTCCCCCTTCTTTCAATTTCAAACAATAATTCGCAGCTAAGACATTCCTTTTTACCTGCCATTCCTTCTCCTGCATGGTACCTTTAGGGACCTCTGCCCTGCTTTTGTTTCAAATAGAGCTGACGCCACAATACCTGATTTGATTAACTACAGTGTCCACTCAGCTGCTTGATTAACTGCAAAGTCTACCTGTCCTCCTGAGCAGCAAGGACTTCCCATTACCATCACATGGGGCAGCAGGCCGTTTATGCTCACATCAGCGGCAAGGGCCGCTTCCCTTGGGGACTAGGTAGCTGTTTATTGCAGTCGAGCAAGAACGGCAAAAGGAGACAGCCATCCACCCTTTGCTTCCTCTGGGTCCCCGTGGCCCACGTCAAAAGGTGCGACAGGATCTCTGATTCCGCCTTAAGAGAAAGCTGAGTAGTGCAGATGGGGAATAGGATCCACATCTAAGGATCTTGGAGTATTCTTTCTTTTGTATTTGGAAAAGAATTATTCAATTCAAGATAGATTTCCCACGAGGACAAATGTGGGTGTTCTGCTTCATTCTCTGTCCTCTTCTTTCTCTACATTCACACTCAGCCCCACTGAGGTCAAGAACTTTTTAATTCTTGTGGTACTGGGGATTGAACCCAGGAACATTCTACCTCTGAGCAACACCCCCAGCCCTTTTTTACTTTTAAATTTCAAACAGGGTCTTGCTAAGTTGCTGTAGGACTTGTATGTTGCTGAGGCTGACTTTGAACCTGCAATCCTCCTGTCTCAGTCTCCCAAGTACTACAATTACAGGCGTATGCCACCACGCCAGGCAAAGAAGTGTTTATATCAAGCTTCGTTGCTCTCCCTTGTGCCTCCTCATTTTGCTAACAATGAGTGAGCAAACTACTGCGGTTGGCCGAGTGGGCAAAAGAGATTTAAGAGGATTTGGGCGTTTCATTGCTGTTACTACATACGGCAAACTTAAACATCTGTGATTAGGCGCAAACTCTGAAAGTATAGTTGGGTGGGTGGTGCATACTTATAATCCCAGTATTTGGGAGGTTGTGACAGAGGATCTCAGGTTCGAGGCTAGCCTGAACAACTTAGTGAGACCCTGTTTCAAAATAAAAAATAAAACAGGACTGGGGGTGTAGCTCAGTGGTAGAATGCCTCTGGGTTCAATCCCCAGTACCAATAAATAAATAAATACAAATACAAATAAAAAGGGCTGAGGTACAGCTCAGAGGCAGAATGCTCCTGGGTTCAATTTCCAGTACCATGCACACACACACACACACACACACACACACACACACACGTATACACATGAGGAGAACTAGTATGCAGTGAGTACCCACTATGTAAGCAGACACTTTCACACATGAAAATGACTCTGGAAAATGCATGTTAATAGTCGTAGTCAAGAAAAGAAAAAATGGTGACCAGAGAGAAGTGACTTCTCTGTCTAAAATCCAAAGCAAATGCGTGCCGGGGTGAGGCTCAAACTTAAGTGTGAGTCCAAAACACGAGTCTTCATTCCTTGACGAGCTGCTTCGTCAACTAACAGATGCCACGTGAATCACGCCGATTGCCAGGCGAGACTCCTGCCTCCCGCCCACGGAGTGTCCCTGTCAGTGACGGTTTTGCCTGCAGTGTTCATTCCCTGTTCCTGTCAGTAACACCGATGCAGAACCAGCTCCCAGGGGGCCTTCTGAGCTCGAGCTCCATCTTGCATAGAGGACAGCTCACCAAACTTCTCTGGACCCCAGCTTCCTCATCTAAGAGACTAGAAAGGAACACCTCTTGTGGGATAGGGTCAAGATTAAGGGATGACAACTGTGCGAATACTTTCAATGCTGACAGCACTGTTTCCAAGCATTAGGAAGGACTGGTATGGTTACCAGGGCAGTGACCTCTCAAGAGGGTGGGGGCAGTCGCTCCTGTGTAATGGGGGGAGCTCACCTTTGCTGAAATGATTAGGAATGGTAGAGGAAGTGCCAGAGTCCTGACTTCCACATGCGAACAGAAAGCAAGTGCCCCTGGTCCTTCCCTGGGCTTCATCATGGAAGAGTTCTCCCAGTTGCAATGTGCAAAGATCAAGGAGGAAACAAGAGACCTTGAAGAGATGCTGTTAAGGGACCTGCTTCCCAGTCTCGGGCACCGGCAGGAGTGGAGTTCTTTGCAAGGGGGAAATCTGACTGATGACTCAGCCACGGGTCAGGAGCAAAGGTTATTCCTGCCAGTGTAGTTACAGTCAGGTGTTGATTTGATGGCCCCTGGATCATCTCATCTCTTCCTCAACTACTCTGCCATCCTTCTACATTCGACAAATACTTAAGAAACATTGGTTAAGTTCCAGGCTTTAGAATTAGAGACGTGAACAAAACCAGCAAGGACCCTGCCTCGTGGAAGGTTCCTTCTGGCTGTGGAGACAAACAGATAGACAAATAAATGGGAAGATAATTTCAGGTGGCAATAAGATTTAGGAAGAAAAGACAGGATGATGGCGTTGTGCCCAAGAAAGGATTGGTGAAAGGTCCTTTAGATTGGGTAGCCAGGAAAGGCATTCTGAGAACGGGAGACCGAAGCAATAGAAAGGAGCTAGCCAGGCAAGCTGGACATTCCCCCATGTGATAGTTAATCTAGGTTGTCAACTTGACCTGATCATGACACACCCAAGATTATGTGATTTTGGGTGTGTAACAGCAGATTAAAGAGAAAGCCCTGCCCTGAATGTAAGCAGCAGGATTTTGATAGGTGCGGACTTAGATAAAGAGGGAGAAGCCGCGTAGAGTGCCTGCGACTCTTTCCGAGGAAAACGCATCTGCTCTCGTCTGAGATTGTCGGCCGCCGGCTTCGCCTTTCTCTGAAGAGCTTCTTGATCTTCTCGGCCTCCAGCTCTTGGAACTGAAACTTCACCATCGTTTCTTCGAAGAGCTTCCTGATCTTCACGTCCTGGACTGGGACTGAATTAGTGGTTGCTCCGATCCTAAGACTCCAGCTCTTAGACCGTTCGACCAGCTACTGGTTCCTCTGACTCTCCACGTGCAGTCAGAACCTGGGACTACATTGCTTCAAACTGTAAGCCCATCTGATAAATCCCTTTTTAAAAAATACTCATTCTGTGTATTCTGTTAATCTAGAGAACCCTGTCCAATACACCCCGCCTGTCCCCATGCATACCTATTCTTCTCCACTCGCATCCCCTAGGCTACCTTACCAGCTGGCTTCCAGGACGTTTGAGCACTAGGAGATACCAGTGGTAGGAGGAAGGAGAAGCTGGGGCATTGTTCCTCCTACTCTTCCCTTACTTAGGGTCTGAGCCTTTGCAGACTGTGACACTCTGACTACAGCTCCCATGGGGAGAGGGGCCCTCCATGACTTCAGCTCTTCCTGGGCTCCAGGAACATAGTGCCTCCCACTCCTCACCCAGGCCCTGTGGCCATAGAGGTAGTAATGGCTTCTTACTATTGCTACTCTCTAGGTTCCTCACTTTTCCTGGTTGGTCCCTTAACCCTTCCTACACATCTATATTTCATTAGAGTTTCTACATTAAAAAATATGGGACAAATTCTGCTTCTTGCTAAAATCCGGATGAATCCCTTCTGCACATACAGAACATTCTGGGCAGAGAAAACATCATTCTTTTATGGACCAAATAAAGAGAATAGTAATTAACCTTTGTGAGATTGTTTTGTAAACTAGGAAGCCATTTTATGTGTATGATCACATTTAAATCTTGTGATGACAGTTTGGGCAGGTATTATTCTCATTTTATAAACTAGGGGCCTGTTTTAGTCAGCTTTTTCATTTCTGTGACCAAAATACCTCACAAGAACAACTTAAGGAGGAAAGGTTTATTTGGCTCATAATTTTAGAGGTTCAGTTCATGGTTGGCTGGCTCCAAGACAAAAATATCATGGTGGTATGGCATGGTAGAAGATAGGTACAAGCTTACAAACTTATGGAAGCCAGGAAGAAAAGAGAGAGAGAACCAGACCTGGGGCAGGTAGTTTCCAAGGTCACATCCCCACTGACCTGCCTCATTTAGTCACACCCTACCTGCCCACAGTTATCACTGGGCAAATCCATTCAAAATATTAATCCATCAATGGGTTTATCCACTGATGAGGTCAGAGACCCAATTCAATCATTTTACCTCTGAACATTTCTGCATTGACAACACATGGACTTTTCTGGGAGACATTCCATAGCCAAGCCATAGCAGGACGCACAGCTCTGCAAAGTAAAATGCCTTGCCAAATGGTGATATGGGAGGCTGACGCTACAGCCTGATTCCCAAATTCAGTCTAGGCTTCCTTCCCAACCACCACCTAGCAGGCAGGGGGTAGAGAGAATCTAGGGACATTATTCAAGAACCAACTTAAGAGTGTTAGCAGTAGCTCACAGAATCTGTCGTGTCCAACAAATCTCCAACTAGACACTAAAGTTCTGTCCTGGAATCACATGGACCTTTGGAAGGACAGTGATTCCTCTCAAGATTAAGACTGACCCAAGCCAGGCGTGGTGGCGCATGCTTGTAATCCCAGTACTTTGGGAGGCGGAGACCGGAGGATCTGGGTTCACGGCCAGCCTCAGCTCTCTCTCTCTCTTTCTCCCTGTCTCTCTCTCTCTCTCTCTCTACTTAGTGAGGCCCTCCACAACTTCGTGAGACCCGGTTTCAAAATAAAGTATAAAAAATAGGGCCGGGGATGTAGCACGGAGGTAGAACGCCCCTGGGTTCAATCCCCGGTACC